>JAUMJL010000996.1:0-220350 GCA_033558185.1 Dromococcyx pavoninus | reverse complement strand
GGGTGGGCGGGGGCCGTGCTGGTGCCCCCCCCCCCCCCCAATCATCTCCTCTTGCCCCCAGGAATGGACCGCGACGCCGACTCGGAGGAGGCTCTGGCGTCCCAAGGTACCCGGGGGGGGGGTGTTTGGGGGTCTGGGGGTGGCACAGGGTGGCATTTGGGGGGGTGCAGGGGGGGTGGGCACGTGGCAAGGGCCGGGGGGGGGTGGGAGGCTAACGCGACCTCTCCACCCCCAGGGATCTGAGATGACCCGAGCGGCGCTGGAGGTGCCACCTGGGACGGTGTCTTCTCCTCAGCTTCTCTGCTGCCCCCCCGATGTCCCTCCGGCTCCCTCCCACCCCCAGACCCACGGGGTGACACCCCCAGCCCCCACCCCGGCACCGCTGCCCTTGGATGTTGGTGCCACCTTCACCTGGTCCCCAGCTCCTCCAGACCCTGGTGTCACCTTCACCTGGTCCCCAGTCACCTGAGATCCTGGTGCCACCTTCACCTGGTCCCCAGCTCCTCCAGACCTTGGTGCCACCTCTACCTGGTTCCCAGTCCCCTGAGATCCTGGTGACACCTCCACCTGGTTCCCAGCTCCTCCAGACCCTGGTGTCACCTTCACCTAGTCCCCAGTCACCTGAGATCCTGGTGTCACCTTCACCTGGTACTCACCTCCCCCAGACCCTGGAGCCACCTTCACCTGGTTCCCAGTCCCCTGAGATCCTGGTGCCACCTCCACCTGGTTCCCAGCTCCTCCAGACCCTGGTGTCACCTTCACCTGGTCCCCAGTCCCCTGAGATCCTGGTGCCACCTCCACCTGGTTCCCAGCTCCTCCAGACCCTGGTGTCACCTTCACCTGGTCCCCAGCTCCTCCAGACCTTGGTGCCACCTCTACCTGGTTCCCAGTCCCCTGAGATCCTGGTGCCACCTCCACCTGGTTCCCAGCTCCTCCAGACCCTGGTGTCACCTTCACCTGGTCCCCAGTCCCCTGAGATCCTGGTGCCACCTCCACCTGGTTCCCAGCTCCTCCAGACCCTGGTGTCACCTTCACCTGGTTCCCAGTCCCCTGAGACCCTGGTGTCACCTCTGGGTGACACCCAGTCCCTGGTGTCACCTCCACCTGGTCCCCAGTCCCCTGAGATCCTGGTGCCACCTCTACCTGGTCCCCAGTCCCCTGAGGTCCTGATGCCACCTACACCTGGTTCCCAGCTCTCCCAGAACCTGGTGCCACCTTCACCTGGTCCCCAGTCCCCTGAGATCCTGGTGTCACCTTCACCTGGTCCCCAGCTCCCCCTTCCCCCAATAAAGTTCCTTGCAGCACCCACACCGTGTTCCCTCCTCTGACTCGATCCCGAGGGATCCCAGGGACAACCCAGCACCGAGTCCCCATCCCCATCAGATCCTGTCCCCATCCTGGTCCCCAGCTCCATTCCCTCCCCATCCTGATCCCCAGTTCCATCCCTTCTCCATCCTGGTCCCCAGCTCCATCCCCTCTCCATCCTGGTCCTCAGCTCCATCCCTTCTCCATCCTGGTCCCCAGCTCCATCCCCTCCCCATCCGGGTCCTCAGCTCCATCCCCTCCCCATCCTGGTCCCCAGCTCCATCCCCTCCCCATCCTGATCCCCAGCTCCATCCTTTCTCCATCCTGGTCCCCAGCTCCATCCCCTCTCCATCCTGGTCCCCAGCTCCATCCTTTCTCCATCCTGGTCCCCAGCTCCATCCCCTCCCCATCCTGGTCCCCAGCTCCAACCCCTCTCCATCCTGGTCCTCAGCTCCATCCCCTCTCCATCCTGGTCCCCAGCTCCATCCCCTCCCCATCCTGGTCCCCAGCTCCATCCCCTCCCCATCCTGGTCCCCAGCTCCATCCTTTCTCCATCCTGATCCCCAGCTCCATCCTTTCTCCATCCTGGTCCCCAGCTCCATGCCCTCTCCATCCTGGTCCTCAGCTCCATCCCTTCTCCATCCTGGTCCCCAGCTCCATCCCCTCTCCATCCTGATCCCCAACTCCATCCCCTCCCCATCCTGGTCCCCAGCTCCATCCCCTCTCCATCCTGATCCCCAGCTCCATCCTTTCTCCATCCTGGTCCCCAGCTCCATCCCTTCTCCATCCTGGTCCCCAGCTCCATCCCCTCTCCATCCTGGTCCCCAGCTCCATCCTTTCTCCATCCTGATCCCCAGCTCCATCCCTTCTCCATCCTGGTCCCCAGCTCCATCCCCTCCCCATCCTGGTCCCCAGCTCCATCCTTTCTCCATCCTGGTCCCCAGCTCCATCCCCTCTCCATCCTGGTCCCCAGCTCCATCCCCTCCCCATCCTGGTCCCCAGCTCCATCCCCTCCCCATCCTGGTCCCCAGCTCCATCCCCTCCCCATCCTGGTCCCCAGCTCCATCCCCTCCCCATCCTGGTCCCCAGCTCCATCCTTTCTCCATCCTGGTCCCCAGCTCCATCCCCTCTCCATCCTGGTCCCCAGCTCCATCCCTTCTCCATCCTGGTCCCCAGCTCCATCCTTTCTCCATCCTGGTCCCCAGCTCCATCCCCTCCCCATCCTGGTCCCCAGCTCCATCCTTTCTCCATCCTGATCCCCAGCTCCATCCTTTCTCCATCCTGGTCCCCAGCTCCATCCCCTCCCCATCCTGGTCCCCAGCTCCATCCCCTCCCCATCCTGGTCCCCAGCTCCATCCCCTCCCCATCCTGGTCCCCAGCTCCATCCCTTCTCCATCCTGGTCCCCCCCTGTCCCAGCACAGGTTGGTCCCAACCCCTCTCCAGGGAGATCTCGTTAAGGTCTTCTCCTCTCAACACCGTTATTGAAGACCCCTCAGCCCCGCCCTGACCCTGCTCTGACCCCACTCCCGGGCTCTGATCCCAGGCCCTTCCAGCAAGAGGGAAGCTCTGGGAGCCACCCAGCCCTGCCCTGTTCCTGCTCCACGTCCCAAAGATCATGGAATCATGGAATGGGTTGGGATGGAAGGAACCTCAGAGCCCACCCAGTGCCACCCCTGCCATGGGCAGGGACACCTCCCAGTGGATCAGGGGCTCCAAGCCCCATCCAACCTGCCCTTGGACACCTCCAGGGATGGGGCAGCCACTGCTTCCCTGGACAACCAGAATGCTGAAGCATTCCAGGGAATTCCCTCCATGAGTTTGTTTTCCCCACCCACCTCATCCCCAGTTTGGCCACCCTGGAGCCGTGCTGGGGCTCCCCATGGCATCACCCGGGAACTGGTTGGTGCCCCTTCCCTTCCCCCCACCCTGGTGACTCCGGTTGGGTTCTCCCTGATAATTGTGGCTCCCAGGAACCGCCTGGAACTTCCTCTTGGTGGGGCTGAGCTCCACCCGGCGAGATCCACCCATGGCTGTCCCTCTGCCCCGCTCTGGGGAGACCCCACCTGGAATCCCGGGTCCAGGGCTGGAATCCCCAACGGGAGAAGGAGATGGAGCTGTTGGAGCGGGGCCAGAGGAGGCCCCGGGGATGATCCAAGGGCTGGAGAACCTCTGGTGTGAGGCCAGGCTGGGAGAGTTGGGGGTGTCCAGGCTGGAGAGGAGAAGGCTGTGGGGAGACCTTAGAGCAGCTTCCAGTGTGGAAAGGGGCTCCAGGAAAGCTGGGGAGGGGCTCTGGATCAGGGAGTGCAGGGCCAGGACGAGGGGAAGGGGTTTGGGGTGAAAGAGGGGAGATTGAGGTGAGATCTTGGGGAGAAATGTTCTGCTGGGAGGGTGGGGAGGCCCTGGGCCAGGGTGCCCAGAGCAGTGGTGGCTGCCCCATCCCTGGAGGTGTCCAAGGGCAGGTTGGGTGGGATTGGAGCCCCTGATCCAGTGGGAGGTGTCCCTGCCCCATCCCTGGAGGTGTCCAAGGGCAGGTTGGGTGGGGTTGGAGCCCCTGATCCAGTGGGAGGGGTCCCTGCTCACGGAGGGCAGGAAGGGTCTGCAGACGGCCCTGGCCAGGCTGGATCCATGGGTTGAAGCCAACAGGATGGGATTCTCATCTTGGAGAGGACAACCCTGATGGATCGTGGTTCAACCACCTCCTGGCTGGTGCCACCACGGCTCTGGAAGATGGAATTTCCCAGGTGGAACTTCTCTGTAGCTTCCAGGTTCTGGTTCCTGTCCCCTTCCCGGGATCAGATCCCACGGGATCACAACCCCACCCCAGGACCCACCACCCCATCCCCTCCCCAGGATCAGGTCCTGGTGCCCCAGCTCCACCCATCCCCACCCGGAGCTCTCCTCCAGGTGATCCCCAGAGCCGAGAGGGTTCCAGACCTCCCGGATCTCCACGGAGCAGGGTGGGATGGGACGACCTTCTCAACGCTCCCAACGCAGTGACGAAGACTTTATTGCCTCCTCCTCCTCCTCTTCCTCTGAATCACCCTGGAAATCCCATCCCTGGAACCAAAACTGGCGCCAACCACGGGATCCACAGCACTGGGATCCAACCAGGGGGTTGGGGATCCAACTGAGGTCTTGGGGGATCCAACCAGGGGGTTGGGGGGATCCAACCAAGGTCTTAGGGAATAAAACCAAGTTCTAGGGGGATCCAAGCAGAGGGTTGGGGGATCCAACCAAGGTCTTGGGGGACTCAACCAGGGTCTTGGGGGATCCAACCAAGGTCTTAGGG
Organism: Dromococcyx pavoninus; assembly: GCA_033558185.1. Classification (NCBI taxonomy): domain Eukaryota; kingdom Metazoa; phylum Chordata; class Aves; order Cuculiformes; family Neomorphidae; genus Dromococcyx; species Dromococcyx pavoninus. The sequence goes on along the minus strand of JAUMJL010000996.1, from coordinate 215,755 downwards.
AATCCAACCAAGGTCTTAGGAAATCCAATCAAGGTCTTGGGGGATCCAACCAAGGTCTTAGGGAATCCAACCAAATTCTAGGGGTATCCAAACAGGGTCTTGGGGGATCCAACAAAGGTCTTGGGGGACTCAACCAGGGTCTTGGGGGATCCAAGCAGGGGGTTGGGGGGATTCAACCAAGGTCTTGGGGGATCCAACCAAGGTCTTCGGGAATCCAACCAAGGTCTTAGGAATCCAACCAAGGTCTTGGGGGATCCAACTAAGGTCTTAGGGGATCCAACCAAGTTCTAGGGGGATCCAACCAGGAGGTTGGGGATCCAACTAAGGTCTTGGGGGATCCAATCAAGGTCTTGGGGGATCCAACCAGGGGGTTGGGGGGATCCAACCAAGGTCTTAGGGAATCCAACCAAGGTCTTGGGGGATCCAATCAAGGTCTTGGGGGATCCAACCAGGGGGTTGGGGGGATCCAACCAGGGGAGGTTGGGGATCCAACTAAGGTCTTGGGGGATCCAATCAAGGTCTTGGGGGATCCAACCAGGGGGTTGGGGGAATCCAACCAAGGTCTTAGGAATCCAACCAACGTCTTGGGGGATCCAACCAAGGTCTTAGGAGATCCAACCAAGTTCTACGGGGATCCAACCAAGGTCTTGGGGGATCCAATCAAGGTCTTGAGGGATCCAACCAGGGGGCGGAGGGATCCAACCAAGGTCTTGGGGGATCCAATCAAGGTCTTGGGGGATCCAACCAGGGGGTTGGGGGATCGAACCAGGGGGTTGGGGGGATCCAACCAAGGTCTTGGGGGAATTCAACCAGAGGGTTGGGGGGGATCGAACCAGGGGGTTGGGGGGATCCAACCAAGGTCTTAGGGAATAAAACCAAGTTCTAGGGGGATCCAAGCAGAGGGTTGGGGGATCCAACCAAGGTCTTGGGGGACTCAACCAGGGTCTTGGGGGATCCAACCAAGGTCTTAGGAAATCCAATCAAGGTCTTGGGGGATCCAACCAAGGTCTTAGGGAATCCAACCAGGTTCTAGGGGGATCCAAACAGGGTCTTGGGGGATCCAAACAGGGTCTTGGGGGATCCAACAAAGGTCTTGGGGGACTCAACCAGGGTCTTGGGGGATCCAAGCAGGGGGCTGGGGGGATTCAACCAAGGTCTTGGGGGATCCAACCAAGGTCTTGGGGGATCCAACCAAGGTCTTGGGGAATCCAACCACGGTCTTGGGGGATTCAACCAGGGAGTTGGTGATCCAAGCAGGGGGTCGGTTGCCATGGGAACCAGGCGGTCCTGATGCTGCAGCAGTCGAAGGGCACCGGATCCTGACCCCGGAAGGGGCAAATTCCAGGGGTTTTAACCCAAAACTGAAGCCTGGGCGGAGAGAAAAGGCACGAGGGGAGCGGAGGGGTTGCTGGAGATATATTTCAGGCGTCGATAGAGGCTCTTTCTCCGCTATAGACAGGACTGGGCTCTTCTCTCTTGTAAAAATCCAAAATACAGGTTTCTTTTTTACTATTCACAACCCGAGGCTCAAATGTCCAAAGTTTTAACGCGAAGCGAAAGGAGAAAAGAAACCAAATCCCAAGGGAACGAAGAAAAAGCAACAGAGACAGCGCCGGAGGAAAACTGAAAGGATAAAGCCCGGCTCGGGGGGATTTCTGGAATATTCTACCACCCACACCCCCTCCTCCTCCTCCTCTGGGGAGGGGATCGCGAGGCAGAGACCGGAGACAGATCCGACCCCAAATGGGATCCGACCTGGAGCCACATCCAGGGCCAAGGGACTGGGTGGGAAAAACCCACCGGCGAGTGGAGGTTCTCCAGTTGGGTGGGATCAGCTGGAAGCTCTCCAATTGGGTGGGATCAGTTGGAGTTTCTCCAGTTGGATGGGATTGATTGATTGGAGGTTCCCCAGTTGGAGGTTCTCCAGTTGGAGGTTCTTCAGCTGGGTGGGATTGGATGGAGGTTCTCCAGTTGGAGGCTCTCCAGTCGGAGGTTCTCCAGTCGGGTGGGATCGGTTGGACGTTCCCCAGTTGGAGGTTCTCCAGTCGGGTGGGATTGGCTGAAGGCTCTCCAGCAGGATGTTCTCCAGCTGAGTGGGATCGGTTTGAGGTTCTCCAGCTGGGTGGGATTGGATGGAGGTTCTCCAGTTGGAGGTTCCCCAGTTGGGTGGGATCGGTTGGAGGTTCCCCAGTTGGAGGTTCTCCAGGTGGAGGTTCTGCGGTTGGATGGGATTGGTTGGAGGTTCCCCAGTTGGAGGTTCTCCAAATGGGTGGGATTGGTTGAAGATTCTCCAATTGGGTGGGATTGGCTGGAGGTTCTCCAGTTGGGTGGGATCGGTTGGAGGTTCTCCAGTTGGAGGCTCTCCAGTTGGAGGCTCTCCAGTTGGAGGAGTGGGATCGGTTGGAGGTTCCCCAGTTGGAGACTTTCCAGTTGGAGGTTCCCCAGGCGGGTGGGATTGGTTGCAGGCTCTCCAGTTGGAGGTTCCCCAGTTGGGTGGGATCGGTTGGAGGTTCCCCAGTTAGAGGCTCCTCAGTTGGAGATTCTCCAGTTGGAGGCTCTCCAGTTGGAGGTTCCCCGGTTGGAGGTTCTCCAGTTGGGTGGGATCGGTTGGAGGTTCTCCGGTTGGAGGTTCCCCAGTTGGAGGTTCCCCATTTGGAGGCTCCTCAGTTGGAGGCTCTCCAGTTGGAGGTTCCCCAGTTGGGTGGGATCGGTTGGAGGCTCTCCAGTTGGAGGTTCCCTAGTTGGGTGGGATCAGTTGGAGGTTCCCCAGTTGGGTGGGATCAGTTGGAGGTTCCCCAGTTGGAGGCTCTCCAGTTGGAGGCTCCCCAGCCGGGTGGGACCTCCAAAGCCGCGAGGACGCCGCGATGGGAACCTCTTTCCCCTCCCCTCTCTCCCCAAACCCCTTCTGGAAGAGTTGGATTCCGAAGCCGATCCTGGAACCCCTCGTTAAGCAAAGACACAAATGAAGTCCTCACGGTGGTGGTGGTGGTGGTGGTGGTGGTGGTGGTGCTGGGGGAAGCAAACACGAACCAGAGGGGACACCGAGAGCTTCTCCAACGCCTGCCCCGAGCGAGGAGGTCGCGTTTCCCTTCAGCGCCTCTTCCTCTTCCTCTTCTTCTTCTCCACGCGGTCCCGAGGCCCTTTTAGGACACGGCAGGGTCCTTGGGTTTGGATTCAGTCCCAGACAAGAGGGAGATGGTGGGATCTTCCGAGTACTCGTCCCCGTCCGTGAAATAGGGACCTTCCCCCAGCTCGAAGAAGATCGGGAGGTCGCCCCCTCCCATCTCGACGGCGCTCGAGTCCACCAGGAAGAGGGGTTGGGCCGTGTAGTGGACCAACTGCTTCCCTACGGAGAGAGGGTTGGGATGGCTTCAGCTTGGGATTGGGCACCAGGTGGGAATCCTTCACCTGGAGGCACCAGCACAGCTTGACCAAGGAAGGTGTGGATGGCCCCATCCCTGGAGGTGTCCAAGGGCAGGTTGGATGGAGCTTGGAGCCCCTGATCCAGTGGGAGGTGTCCCTGCCCCATCCCTGGAGGTGTCCAAGGGCAGGTTGGATGGGTTTGGAGACCCTGATCCATTGGGAGGTGTCCCTGCCCCATCCCTGGAGGTGTCCAAGGGCAGGTTGGATGGGGCTTGGAGCCCCTGATCCAGTGGGAGGTGTCCCTGCCCCATCCCTGGAGGTGTCCGAGGCCTGGATGGGCTTTGAGGTCCCTTCCAACCCAACCCATTCCATGATTCTATGAGGACAGGGAATTTTGGCCAGGTGAGAGCAATCGGAACGCGAGGCAGAGGAACAAGAGGTCCCACAGGGCTGGGTGCCAGGTCCTGAGCTTGGGCCACAACAACCTCGGGCAGAGCTTCAACCCCATCCAGACCCAACCCCTGCCGTGGGCTTGGACACCTCCAATTGGATCAGGGGGCTCCAAGCCCCATCCAACCTGCCCTTGGACACCTCCAGGGATGGGGCCACCACCACCACCTCCCTGGGCCATCCACAACTTCCCTGGGACCTTCGTGTGTCCCTGATGGAATTCCACGAGCATCAATTCGCGCCGTGCCCTGTCCTGGCCACCACGGCCAATCCCAACTCCTTCTCCTGCACTCGGTCCCACCAAGGATCCTGGAGATCCCTCTCCAAGCTCTTTCCCATTCCCTCATCCCTCGCAGCCAAAACTGTATTTTTGGGGAGGAGAAAGGCTTTTGGCAAAGCCTCAATTCCCAAGTTTTGGAGTCACCCAACGCCAAGAAGGCCACTTGGTACCTGCATCCGCCGCTCCGGCCTCCGTCTCCGCCAGCTTCTGCTGCTCCTGGGATGAAATGAGGTCCTGAATCTGCAGGGAGAGACGTGGGATGGGTGAGGGCACGGCAGGGATTGGAGGTTCCATCCCATCAAACTCATCCAAGGAAAATCGATGTCTCCTCCGAGGGTTTTCCAGTCATCTTCCACGGATCCAGGTGGGGCCTCTCCAAGGTGTTTCCCGCTCCCAGGTGACGCCCGTGGTCCCCCCTGGTGGCTCCGCTCCCCCTCGCTTAGGTGGGAAGATCCCACTCAACAACGACCCCTTCGACCACGGAGCTTCCGTGGGATCATCAGGTTGGCAAAGACCTTGGAGATCATCGAGTCCAACGCTAAACCAGATCCCTGAGGATCTCTCCCACCCATCCTTTGGACACCTCCAGGGGTGGGGGGACTCCACCCCCTCCCCGGGAGCCTCTGCCAGGGCCTGGGAACCCTTTCCAGGATGGGAAAACCTAAACCTCAACGAAGAGTTTTTGAGGGACGTGGTTTAGGGTTGGACTCGATCTCCTGAAGTCTTTTCCAACAGGAAGATTCCATGATTCCATGATATGGATCTCTGGGCAGGGTGGCTTCATTAACCACTCCCTCTTAACGAGGGGCTGAAGACCCTCCTCGAGGGGTGGTGGAAGTGCAGAGCCTGGAGAGCTCCACGGGGTTTCCCTCAACCCTCCCTTTGCTCCTCGGGAGGTTTCCTCAAGGGCCAAGTCCGGCGTCTCCCGGGGTTTCCTATCCTGAGGGTGCTCCCCGAGGAGCCCTTCCGTGGGTGGTGATGGCTCGAAGACAACCTTGGGAAGGAGCTCGGAGCACCAAGGGTGGGAGTTCAGGTCAAAGCCAAGAATTCCAGACCCTCGGAGCGGCCGGATGAGGGGCTGGGGCAGAGCCAAGTCCTTCCGAGTCCCCATCCCTGGAGGGGTTCGAAGGATGGGTGGATGAGATCCTCAGGGATCTGGTTGAGGTCTTTCCCAACCAGGTGATTCCATGGTTCTTCCTCGTAGAATCGATCAGAGAAGGGAAACGTGGAATCGTGGAATCGTTTGGGATGGAAGAGACCTCTCAGCTGGTCCAGTCCAAGGGAACCCAACCCTGGCCCTCAGCCCCACATCCAGAGGGTTCCCAAACCCCTCCAGGGATGGGGACTCTTCTCCCCTGCCCTGGGCAACCTCTGCCAGCCCTTGGCCTCAAGGAATTGTCCCCAGGATCCAACCTAAAGAACTCCTGGAGCACCACCTGGCACTGGGCCTCAATTTGGCTTCAGCCCAAGGATCCAGGTTCTCCAGGTCCCTCTACAGCCTCTTCCTGCCCTTGGCCCATGGATCCAGGTTCTCCAGGTCCCTCTCCATCCCCTTCCTGCCCTCGGCCCATGGATCTGGTTTCCAATGGGATTGATCTCCATCCCCTCCCCACCCTCTGGGCCCTCATCCCGGGCGGTTTTTGACCCGGCAGAGGCCGTGCCCGGCCAGGCCGAGGGCACCGGTTTCTCCAGCAGAAGGCGGTGGGAAGCGGTGCCCAAGGCTTTCCCAAAGTCCAGGTCCCACTCCCAGCCTTTCCCTCGCCCCTTGCCCGGGTGACCTTGCCCTGGGGGGGGATCGGGTTGGTCTCCAGGACCTTCCCTGGCACCGAGGTCGGACCGACGGCCCTGGAGTTCCCGGGATGCTCCCTCCGAGCCTCCTTGGGAAGGGGGGGAACATCTCCCAGTCTCCAGCCCGGGGGCACTTCCCCACTCAACTGGGAGATGAGACCCAGACCCCCCCTCAGCACCCTCGGGTGGGTCCCATTCGGGACCTTCCCTGGCACCGAGGTCAGGCTCCCAGGGCTGTAATTCCCGGGATGCTCCTCCCGTGTCCCAGAGCCCTCAAGGCCCTCAGCACCTCGTTAGCCCACATCTCCCCCTCCCTCCCACCCATCCCTCTGTCGGGGCCGAGCTCCGCCGCTCCCCCTGGGCTGTGGAGCTCCAAATGCAGAGGAGGAGCTGCTGGGGGGCGGGGGTCGAGGGGCGGTGCCAGGGTGGTCCCAGGGGGCGGTGCCAAGGGCTGGGGGGGGCGGTGCCAACGGGGTTGGGGGGAGATGCCAGGGGATCCCGGGAGGTGATGCTGGGAGGGTCCCAGGGGGCGGTGCCAGGGGCTCGAGGGCGGTGCCGGGGGTGGTGCTGGGGGCTCAGGGGGCGGTGCCAAAGGGGTTCAGGGGGCGGTGCCAGGGTCCGGGAGGCGGTGCCAGGGGGTCCTGGGGGTCTCTGCTAGAAGGCTCGGGGGGCGGTGCCAGGGTCCCAGGGGGCAGTGCCAAGGGGTCCGGGGGCGGGGCCAGGGGTCCTGGAGGGCGGGGCCGGGGGCTCAGGGGGTGGTGCCAGGGGGTCCCAGCGGGCAGTGCCGGGGGTCCCGGGAGGCAGCGCCAGGGGGCTCAGGGGGTGGTGTCAGGGGGCGGTGCCAGGGGGTCCTGGGGGATGGTGCCAAGGGACTCAGGGGGCGGTGCCAGGGGGCTCAGGGGGTGGTGCCAGGGGGGTCCTGGGGGGCTCTGCCAGGGGGTCCCGGGAGGCAGTGCCAGGGGGCTCAGGGGGTGGTGCCTGGGGGTCCCGGGGGGCGGTGCAAGGGGAGTCCTGGGGGGCTCTGCCAGGGGGTTCGAGGGGAAGTGCCAGGGTCCCAGGGGGCGGTGCCAAGGGGGTCCCAGGGGGCAGTGCCAGGGGGCTCAGGGGGCAGTGCCAGGGGGTCCCGGGGGGCTCTGCCAGGGGGTTTCGGGGGGCTCTGCCAGGGGGTCCCAGGGGGCGGTGCCAGGGGGTCTCGGGGGCGGTGCCAGGGGGTCCCGGGGGGCGGTGCCAGGGGGTCCCGGGGGGCTCTGCCAGGGGGTCCCTGGGGGCGGTGCCAGGGGGTCTCGGGGGCGGTGCCAGGGGGTCCCGGGGGGCACTCACGCTGGCGAGGCTGCTGTCCAGGTCGGGCACGTTCACGTCCGTCACCGTCACCGAGGGGCTGAAGAGCTGCCGAGGGAAAGGAAGGAGAGGTCGGAGCCGAGGGGGGGGGAGAGGAGCGGGAAAGGCCTCCTCGGAGCAGCGGGAATTCCGGGATGGAGCCACCAGCGGGGACACCGGGAGGAGAGAGGAGGCGGGGCCAGAGCACCCAGAGCGGGGGGGGGGGGGGGGGGGGGGGAGGGGGGGTGGTGGGTGCTGGTGGGTAGGGGGTGCTGGTGGGGGGGTGCTGGCGGGTGGAGGTGGTGGTGATGATGGGTGGGGGGTGATGGGGGGGGTTGGGGATGGGTGGGGGTGGGGGGGTGGTGGTAGTGGGGGTGGATGGGTGGTAGTGGAGGGTGATGATGGGTGAGGGATGTTGGTGGGTGGGGGTAGATGGGTGGGTGGGTGCTGGCGGGTGGATGGTGGTGAAGGGCGATGATGGGTGGGTGGTGGTGAGGGTGGGTGGGTGGGTGGGGATGGGGGTGGGTGGTCAGTGGGCGGATGGGGGGTGGTGATGGGGGTGGGTGGGGGGTTTGGGGGTGGTGGTGAGGTGGGGGTGAATGGTGGTGGGTGATGGGTGGGTGGGGGTTGTGGTGATGGGTGGGGAGTGGGAGTGGGAGTGGGGGTGGGGGTGGGTGGGGGGGATTGGGGTGGTGGTGGGTGGGTGCTGGTGGGTGGGGGGTGGTGGTGGTGGTGGGTGACGATGGGTGGGTTGGTGGGGGTGGGTGTGGGGGTTTGGGGGTGTGTGTTGGGGTGGTGGTGGGTGATGATGGGTGGGTGGTGGGTTGGAGGGTGGTGGGTGGGTGCCGGTGGGTAGAGGGGTGGTGGGGGGTGGGTGCTGGTGGGTAGGGGGTGGGGTGGTTGGTGTGGTGGGTGAGGGGACATTGGTGAGGGTGGGGTGAGGGTGGGGGGTGGTGGTTGGGTTGGTGGTGGGGGGTTGGGAAGTGAGGGTGGGGGGCGTGTGGGGGTGGGTGTGGGGTGTTGGTGGGTGCTGATGGGTGGGAGGTGGTGGTGATGATGGGTGGGTGGGGAGGGTCGGTGGGGGGGAGGGTGAGTGGTGGTGGGGGGGTGGGTGCTGGTGGGTGGGGGTGGGGGGGGTGGTGGATATGTGTGGGGGGTGGTGGGGGTGGTGGATGTGTGATGATGGGTGGGGGTGAATGGTGGTGGGTGACGGGTGGGTGGGGGGGTGGTGGTGATGGGTGGGGAGTGGGGGTGGTTGGGGGGGATTGGGGTGGTGGGTGGGTGAGGGGGGTGGTGGGTGCTGATGGGTGGGTGGAGGGTGGGTGCTGGTGGGTAGGAGGTGGTGGGGGGTGGGTGCTGGGTGTGGGTGGGCGCTGATGGGTGGGTGCTGGGTGCGGAGTGGGTGGGTGCTGGGTGTGGGTGTGGGCGCTGGTGGGTGGGTGGGTGCTGGGTGTTGGGTGGGGGTCCGCACTCACGTCGAGGAGGGCACTGGTGTCCACGCTGAAGCCGTGCGTGCTCAGCATGGTCTGGAGGTTGTCCAGGTTGGAATCGATGGTCTCCAGGTGGTCGGAGAGTTCGGTCCTGGGGGGAAGAGGAGGGGGGGTGAGGAGAGGGGGGAGGGGCTCTCCCGCTGCTCTGCCGAGGGGGGATCCACCCCCCCACCCCCACCCCCGAGGGCTGAATCCCAGGAAGGAAAGGGGAGCCTGGGGGGGGGGGATCCCAGATCGGCCCAGATCCCAAATCCAGGTGCCCCCAGGCTCTGGGGAATGGGATCCCAGCTCTGCCCAGATCCCATACCCAGCTCCCACCAGGCTCTGAGGGATGGGGTGCCAGATCTTCCTGGATCCCAGCTCATTCCAGATCCCAGCTCCAGGTGCCACCAGGCTCTGGGAAACTGGATCTCAGCTCTGCCCAGATCCCAGCTCATTCTAGATTCCCCCTCCAGGTGCCACCAGGCTCTGGGGAACTGGATCCCAGCTCTGTCCAGATCCCATCTCCAGCTCCCACCAGGCTCTGAGGGATGGGGTGCCAGATCTTCCTGGATCCCAGCTCATTCCAGATCCCCCCCTCCAGGTGCCACCAGGCTCTGCATAATGGGATCCCAGCTCTGCCCAGATCCCAGCTCCAGGTGCCACCAGGCTCTGGGGAACTGGATCCCAGCTCTGTCCAGATCCCACCTCCAGCTGCCACCAGGCTCTGGATAATGGGATCCCAGCTCATTCCAGATCCCAGCTCATTCCAGATCCCAACTCCAGGTGCCCCCAAGCTCTGGGGAATGGGATCCCAGCTCTGTCCAGATCCCATCTCCAGCTCCCACCAGGCTCTGAGGGATGGGGTGCCAGATCTTCCTGGATCCCAGCTCATTCCAGATCCCCCCCTCCAGGTGCCATCAGGCTCTGGATAATGGGATCACAGCTCATTCCAGATCCCAGCTCTTTCCAGATCCCAACTCCAGGTGCCCCCAAGCTCTGGGGAACTGGATCCCAGCTCTGCCCAGATCCCATCTCCAGCTGCCACCAGGCTCTGAGGGATGGGGTGCCAGATCTTCCTGGATCCCAGCTCATTCCAGATCCCAGCTCCAGGTGCCCCCAGACTCTGGATAATGGGATCCCAGCTCATTCCAGATCCCAGCTCCAAGTTCCACCAGACTCTCGATAATGGGATCCCAGCTCTGCCCAGATCCCAGCTCATTCCAGATCCCCCCTCCAGGTGCCCCCAGACTCTGGATAATGGGATCCCAGCTCATTCCAGATCCCAGCTCATTCCAGATCCCAGCTCCAGGTGCCCCCAGGCTCTGGTGCCCCGATCCAGAGCCCCATCCCTGCTCCCTCCCTCTCTCCACGGAATCCTTTGCCTGGAGCCACCTCCAGGATGCTCCTTCCCAAGGGCCAACACAGCCCAGGCGAGGGGGACTCCGGGAATTCCTTCCGGAATGGGTGGGGAGGGGGGGCCTTGGGGACCACCATGGGTTGGGCTGGACCTTTGGGACTCGTCTTGAGGCCGAGTGGAAGGACCAGCTCCACCCATCACATCCCAGTTGGGATAAAGGAAGGATAACAGAGCTTCCTCCCTGCCAACACCTGGAGGGAAAGGTCTGGTGGGACCAATCCTGGCTTGGAAAAAGAAACCCCTTCCCATGGGGGGAAGAGTTGTTCGTTGGGAGATGCAGCTCAAGGGGTTTCCACGTTCCTGGGGAAGCAAAGCTTCCCAACTGGAAGGCTCCGAGGGGCTTCCAGCAGCACCAGGGAGGAGGGAAGAGGGGGGGGGGAGGATCCAGCTGGATGAGGATGAGGATGGTTGGACCTGATGGATCTCAGAGGTCTTTCCCAACCAGATTCCTTCCGGAGCCACCTGGACACCGAGGATGGACGGACGGCACCGAAGAGCCAAGCTCAGGTGATCCAGGCTGAAGGTGCCTCTCATTCCCTTCTCCGAGAGCTCCAGGAAGAGCTCGGCAGCTCCAGGTGGGTGGAAAAGCCCAAGGGATCCTCTGACCTCCCAAGACAGGAGCCCTGGAGGAATCTGGATCGCAGCGAGGGCTGTGGAGGCGATGGGAAGGTGGGAATTGCCCTCACACCCTCTTCTTCTCCCATTCCTGGCCTTGGAAGAGCCCTCGGGAGGTCACAGAATCCCAGGATGGTGGGGTTGGAAGAACCCTCTGGAGGTCATAAAAACCCAGAATCTGGGATGGTGGGGTTGGAAGAGCCCCCTGGAGGTCACAGAATTCCAGAATCCAGGATGGTGGGGTTGGAAGAGCCCTGGAGGTCACAGAATTCCAGAATCCAGGATGGTGGGGTTGGAAGAGCCCTCTGGAGGTCACAGAAATCCAGAATCCCAGGATGATGAGGTTGGAAGAACCCTCTGGAGGTCATAAAAACCCAGAATCTGGGATGGTGGGGTTGGAAGAGCCCTCTGGAGGTCACAGAATCCCAGGATGGTGGGGTTGGAAAAGCCCTCTGGAAGTCACAGAATCCCAGGATGGTGAGGTTGGAAAAGCCCTCTGGAGGTCACAGAATCCCAGGATGATGGGGTTGGAAGAGCCCTCCAGACGTCACAGAATTCCAGAGCTGCTTCCCAGTACTTCCATGCAATTGCTGACCTGGTCCTGCCCTCATCCCAGGCTGGATCTCCTCACCCTGGACAGCAGGAATTCCTCTTGGTCACATCCAGCTCCAGCAGCAGCTTCCAAAAGCAGGACCACAAAACCATTCCAGGATTCCATGACCCATCCCTGGAGGTGTCCAAGGACAGGTTGGGTGGGGTTGGAGCCCCCTGTGCCGTGGTGGTTCCACCCCACGAGGGCTCTTCCACCGGGAGAGAAGCTTTGATGGATACCCAGCACCTCCTCCCTCCCTGGGTTCTTCTCCAATGGGAATGCCACGGTGGCCCGGGATGCTGTTCCAGGCTGGCCGTGCACAGCACTGATCCCTGGCCACGTGGAGAAGACCTTTTCCAGGAAGGACCTGGAGATCCTCTGGATCTCAGATTCCAGCAGTGCTTTAGCCGGGATCTGCTCCTCCCTTCCCATCCTCATCCCTACCAAGTGCCGACTGCCAGAAGCTTCCCAGACACAACTGATGGAGCTCCAGACCCTTCCAGGTGTGGAGGCACCAAAGGTCCTCTCCATGGAGATGCCCAGAGCTGGTTTCCATCCCTGAATCACCTCCCAAATCCCAAAAGCCAGGAGTCAGAGAAGCTTTGCGAGGAGACGACGTTCCCTGGACACCGAGGACCATCCAGGCCTGGTGATCTGGGAAAGGGCCTCGGGGTGAAGGAACAGCAAGGACCAGGTCCCACCAGGAGAAGACAACCAGAGTGGGAAGCAGTGATTCCCAACAGTGACCAACACGGGGTCACACCAACCCCAGGAACGTTCCAGGCCTTTGGAAGAGCGGCTGGAAAGGTGTCCCACTGGAAAAGGCCCCGGAGGTGTTGGTTGGCAGAGGCTGAGCAGTGGCCAAGGTGGCCCAGAAGGCCACCAGCACCTGGGCTGGGCTCAGCCCTGGGGTGGCTCCAGCAGGAGGCGGGCAGGGATCGTCCCCCCTGCACTCAGCCCCTGGAATCCCGGGCTCAGCTCGGGGCTCCCAGAAAGCCCTGGAGGGGCCGGAGAGCGTCCGGAGAAGGGAGCGGAGCCGGGAAGGGGCTGGAGAACAGGGGCTGTGGGAGCGGCTGAGGGACCTGGGGGGGTTTGGGCTGGAGCAGAGGAGGCTGAGGGGAGACCTCCTGGCTCTGGGCAGCTCCTGGAGAGGAGGCTGTGGGGAGGGGGGTGCTGGGCTCTGCTCCCAAGGGACAGGCGATGGGATGAGAGGGAACGGCCTCCAGTTGGGCCAGGGCAGGGTCAGACTGGATCCTGGGGACAATTCCTTGAGGCCAAGGGCTGGCAGAGGCTGCCCAGGGCAGGGGGGAAGAGTCCCCATCCCTGGAGGGGTTTGGGAACCCTCTGGATGAGGGGCTTGGGGTTCAGTGGTGGCTTTGGGGGCCGATGGTTGGACTGGCTGAGCTGGGAGGTCTTTCCCAACCCGAATCCTTCCAGCATTCCATGATTCCGTGGCACAGCCCTCGAGGGGGAGGCCAAGCTCTGCCCCAGAAATGCTCTGAAGCTCACGAGATGCCCCATTTCTCCTCCGCATTCATCCTGCAGAGGAGCTGCAAGAACTTCAGGGCAAGACTTCAAAGAGCTCTCCCTCGGCTTCCCTGGGACACAGGACACCAGCCCAGACGGATTTTGTCCGGAGCTGGGACGTTTGTTCTGGGAAAAGCATCACCAGAGCAGCACCTTGGAGCTCACTCAGCTTTCCCTCATCACCACAAACCCGTCCAACGCTTCCCAAGAGCCCCTTTCAACCCCGGAGCTCCCAACGCTTCCCAAGCTTTGTTCCGGAGCGGTGGGAATTCTGGAGCTCCCAAACCCATCGGCTCTCAGGAAGTTTCCACTCCTCAAAGCCAAGGCAAAGGGTTCCCTGCCAAGACCACCTGAAAGGATGAGAAAGCAGCTCGGCCTCCGGCGGCCGCTCCGCGCTCTCGCGTTGGGTTGGCCAAGAACTCTCCCACTTGGTGCCAACTCTTAGGGAAAGGGCCTTTTCCAGGTTGTGATCCCACCCGGAAGGTGGTGGCGGTGGGGAATGAAAAGGGGCTCTGGGAGGTCCCAACTCTCCCAGCCTGGGCTTGGGAAGTGGCTATGGGAATGCTGACCCTTGCTGCGATCGGCACTGCAGGGAGGAAGAGGAGGAGCTGGGGCAAAGCCGAGGGACCTCCGGCAGCGGCGAAGCACGACTCAAACTGCAAGAGAGAAACAGAAAGGGGTTGGGATGCGACGCCAGGAGGAGCTGTCGGGAAGGAAACGTTGGTTAAGGCAGGAGGGAAGAAGGGTTGAGGCACCAGGATCCTCCTTCCGAGGAGTCGGCATCGGACCTGGGCAAGGCCGGTGGGGATGGGATTGGGGTTGGTGGCAACCACAGCCAAGGGTGGATCGGGGGTTCTCCAGGAGAGGAGGAGCTCCTGAGGTGCAGCCCCCGATGGGAACTCTTGGATGGGAGATGTTGTCGCCTCCAACAGGGCCCTGATGGTCCAGGAGGACATCAGAGCTTGGCTCGGCCAGGGAGGAACCTGCTGAGCCGTGAGGAGAACCCTGGGGTGGGGTGGGAAGGAAGGGACCACGGAGACCACCCAGTGCCAACCCCATGCCAGGGGCAGGGACACCTCCCACTGGATCAGGGGCTCCAAGCCCCATCCAACCTGCCCTTGGACACCTCCAGGGATGGGGCAGGGACACCACTGCTCTGGGCACCCTGGCCCAGGGCCTCCCCACCCTCCCAGCAGAACATTTCTCCCCAAGATCTCACCTCAATCTCCCCTCTTTCACCCCAAAACCCTTCCCCTCGTCCTGGCCCTGCACTCCCTGATCCAGAGCCCCTCCCCAGCTTTCCTGGAGCCCCTTTCCACACTGGAAGCTGCTCTAAGGTCTCCCCACAGCCTTCTCCTCTCCAGCCTGGACACCCCCAACTCTCCCAGCCTGGCCTCACCCCAGAGGTTCTCCAGCCCTTGGATCATCCCCGGGGCCTCCTCTGGCCCCGCTCCAACAGCTCCATCTCCTTCTCCCGTTGGGGATTCCAGCCCTGGACCCGGGACCCCAGGTGGGGTCTCCCCAGAGCGGAGCAGAGGGGCAGAACCCCCTCCCTCCCCTCTGCTCCCACTCTTTGGATTCAGCCCGGGATGGGGTTGGTTTCTGGGCTGGGAGCGCTCGGGGAGGCTCCTGAGGAGCTTCTCCTCCCCCAGCACCCCAAGGCCTTCTCCTCAGGAGCTGCTCCCGATCCCTTCATCCCCCTCCCTGGATTGAAACCGTGGATTGCTCTGACCCAGGTGCAGGACCTTGGCCTGGTTGAACCTCATGGGGGTCACCTGGTCCCGCTCCTCCAGCTCCTCCAAGGTCCCCCTGGATCCCATCCCACCCTTCTGGTGCCACCACGGCCCCACTGCTTTGGATTCATCCAGGGATCCGGTTGGATCTCTGGGTTTCCAGCACACTTTTTGGGCTCCTCCAAATTGCTTTTGTGCTTCAAGGACACAAAGGCATTCAGAGACCTCAATTCCAACACTGTTTTCCCCAAAACACAGGGACAACGGGAAGCAGCTGAGATCCCAGAAGCCAAGGAGAAGCTCTTGGAGTCCGATACGGACCAAGAAGTTGGGTTTCTCAGCCCATCACAAGCTGCAGCCGTGGATGGTAAAATCCATCACCCCAGGCATCTGATCCCTAAGGAAAAGCTTCCCATGGGTTTTTTTTCAGCCTGCCACGTGCTGATCCCAACCCAACCTGGATGCAGGTGGTGAAGAGGATGAGTGGGAGAGAGGATTGACCACGACCAGGCCATGGGGGGGCGAAGGGACAGCTCTCCGGATCCTTAATCCAAAGAGTTAAGAAGGGAGGGGATAAAAACCCGAGGAGCAGAGCTACAGGGAGAAAGCTGAGGGAGAAACGGAGCCCACAGAGCTTCCAAGGCTCTCCCACGGGAGAACCCAACGGGATCAGAGCTTCTGGCAAGGAATTCCAGCAGGAGCCGGCGCCACGTCCCTGGCTTTGGGCTGAGAATGCAACGCAGAAGCCGTTAACGCCGGGAGGAGGAGCTGGGGAGGGGTGAAAGGACCACGGAACAACGGGATCTTCCCTTGGAAAAGACCCCTGAGACCACCGAGTGCACCCATCCCTGTGCCCTTCCCAAAGCTGATCCCTCAGCACCTCATCCCCCCACCCTTTGGACCCCTGCAGGGGTGGGGACTCCACCCCCTCCCTGGGAGCCTCTGCCAGGGCCTGGGAACCCTTTCCAGGAGGAAACTTTTCCCAGTGTCCACTCTGCCCCTGCCCTGGGGCCACTTGAGGTCATCTCCTCTGGTCCCATCCCCTGGGAGAGGAGACCAACCCCCCCCCGGCTCCCCCCTCCTCTCAGGGGGTCGTGGCCAGGGCTGAGGTCTCCCCTCAGCCTCCTCTTCTCCAGGCTGAACCCCCCCAGGGCCCTCAGCTGCTCCTCAGATCCCTGGTTCTCCAGCCCCTTCCCAGCTCCGCTCCCTTCTCCGGACGCGCTCCAGCCCCTCCAGGGCCTTCCTGGAGTGAGGGGCCCAGAGCTGAGCCCGGGATTCCAGGGGTGGCCTCCCCAGGGCCCTCAGCTGCTCGGTTTCTCCAGCAGAAGGCGGTGGGAAGCGGTGCCCAAGGCTTTCCCAAAGTCCAGGTCCCACTCCCAGCCTTTCCCTTGCCCCTTGCCCGGGTGACCTTGCCCTGGGGGGGGATCGGGTTGGTCTCCAGGACCTTCCCTGGCACCGAGGTCGGACCGACAGCCCTGGAGTTCCCGGGATGCTCCCTCCGAGCCTCCTTGGGAAGGGGGGGAACATCTCCCAGTCTCCAGCCCGGGGGCACTTCCCCACTCAACTGGGAGATGAGGGAGCTCCTCTCCAGACCCCCCCTCAGCACCCTCGGGTGGGTCCCATCCGGCCCCACCAAGGCTTCTTGGAAAAGAGCTGATGTTACGCTGATTCCTCCCTGTCCTGGAGGAGCCAGAGCTTGGGACGACCCTCAGGGAGCACAGAATTCCAACCTGGTCTTAATCCAGCTGTGCCTCGGGGGGTCCCTTGCAGAGGGGTCAATGCCAAGTGCCAGCTGGAGGCAAAATTAAGGCCCCAGGAGGAAATTAAGGGCCTGGAAGGAAATTAAAGCCCTGGAAGGAAATTAAGGCCATGGAAGGAAATTAAGGCCCTGGAAGGAAATTATGGCCACAGGAAGCAATTAAGGCCCCAGGAGGAAGGAAATCAAGGCCCTGGAAAGAAATTAAGAGCCCAGAAGGAAATTAAGGCCCCAGGAGGAAATTAAGACCCCAAGGGAAATAAAGGCCCTGGAAGGAAATTATGGCCACAGGAAGCAATTAAGGCCCCAGGAGGAAATTAAGGCCCCAGGAGGAAATTAAGGGCCTGGAAGGAAATTATGGCCCCAGGAAGCAATTAAGGCCCCAGGAGGAAGGAAACCAAGGCCCTGGAAGGGAATTAAGGCCCCAGGAGGCAATTAAGGCCCCGCAAGGTCAGCACTAATTGGGGGTCTCTGCCTCACCAGGACCCTCAG
This sequence comes from Dromococcyx pavoninus, assembly GCA_033558185.1. NCBI lineage: Eukaryota > Metazoa > Chordata > Aves > Cuculiformes > Neomorphidae > Dromococcyx > Dromococcyx pavoninus. The sequence goes on along the minus strand of JAUMJL010000996.1, from coordinate 198,953 downwards.
CACCTTTGGCTGAACCTCGGGAGTGAGGCCCAATTCCAGGGTCGGGAATGTCCTCAGCAGTCGGGCCTGGGCGACCCTCCTGGCTCCCTTCCAAGTGGGGTGACCCTTCGGTTCCATCCGAACGGGACAGGACCGGGAAAACCAACCCCCCCCCCCAACCCTCAAAACGCGTTCCAAGGATGGAGGAGGAGGAGACACCACCACGGGTGCTTCCTGGGAGCCCAGAATTCCTAAAGCTTCCCGATGGGATGGCCTCAGGTGGGCAAGGGGGGGTGTCGAAGGGACTCACTTGTCAAGGCAGGCGACGCTGAGGCACTTTTCCGGGGGCGGAGGCCGCGCGGCGGCGACGGCGCCGTCGGTGGTGGTGGTGGTGGTGGTGGGGTTGGTGCTGGGGTCGTTCTCCTGCAGGATGGAATCGATGAAGGTGGAAGGGAAGAGAGGAGTTTCCGAGGTGGGAGGGTCCCCTGGGATGGGCTCCTCGGCCGGGGGGCTGCGGGTGGGGCTGGGGGGTTCTTCTTTGATGCGGACGACGGGGCTGATCCTGAGGGAGAGAGGGAGGAAGGGGTTAAAAAAATCCACCTCCTTTGGTTGATAAAACATGGAATCATTCGGGTTGGAGAAGATCTCCAGAGCTCAGCCAATCCAACCATCAGCCCAACCCCCACCCAGGAGCCACACACAGAGGTTCTGGAGCCTTCCAGGGGTGGGGACGCTTCCCCCCCCCCACCCTGGGCAGCCTCTGCCAGCCCTTGGCCTCAGGGGCTCCAACCCCACCCAACCCAACCTTGGACACCTCCAGGGATGGGGCAGGGACACCTCCCACTGGATCAGGGGCTCCAACCCCACCCAACCCAACCTTGGGCACCTCCAGGGATGGGGCAGGGACACCTCCCACTGGATCAGGGGCTCCAAGCCCCATCCAACCTGCCCTTGGACACCTCCAGGGATGGGGCAGCCACCACTGCTCTGGGCACCCTGGCCCAGGGCCTCCCCACCCTCCCAGCAGAACATTTCTCCCCAAGATCTCACCTCAATCTCCCCTCTTTCACCCCAAAACCCTTCCCCTCGTCCTGGCCCTGCACTCCCTGATCCAGAGCCCCTCCCCAGCTTTCCTGGAGCCCCTTTCCACACTGGAAGCTGCTCTAAGGTCTCCCCACAGCCTTCTCCTCTCCAGCCTGGACACCCCCAACTCTCCCAGCCTGGCCTCACACCAGAGGTTCTCCAGCCCTCGGATCATCCCCGGGGCCTCCTCTGGCCCCGCTCCAACAGCTCCGGGTCCTTCCTGGTCCCAGGACTCCAGAACTGGATAAAGGACTCCAGATTTGTTCCCAGGACTCCAGATTTGGTCCCAAGACTCCAGAACTGGAAAAAGGGCTCCAGCACTGGTCCCAGGGCTCCAGAACTGGTCCCAGGGCTCCAGAACTGGTCCCAGGACTCCAGAACTAGGTAAAGGGCTCCAGAACTGGATTAAGGACTCCAGATTTGGACCCAGGACTCCAGAACTGGATAAAGGGCTCCAGATTTGGTCCCAGGACTCCAGATTTGGTCCCAGGGCTCCAAAACTGGATAAAGGACTCCAGAACTGGTCCCAGGACTCCAGAACTGGAAAAAGGGCTCCAGCACTGGTCCCAGTGCTCCAGAACAGGACCCAGGGCTCCAGAACTGGTCCCAGGACTCCAGAACTGGTCCCAGGACTCCAGATTTGGTCCCAGGGCTCCAGAACTGGATTAAGGACTCCAGATTTGGTCCCAGGACTCCAGAACTGGATAAAGGGCTCCAGATTTGGTCCCATGAATCCGGATTTGTCCCCGGGCCTCCAGCCCTGGTCCCAGATCCCCGGTGGGGTCTCCCCGGCGCGCAGCGGAGCAGCAGAGCCCCCTCCCTCCCCCTGCCCCTCCCCAGGGGGGGTTCCCCCGGGGGCACCCCCAGACCTTCCATCGAGGCTGCCGCTGGGCGAGGCCGAGGGGCTGGATTGGGCCAGTTCGGTGACGTCGGAGATGATGGGGCCGGAGGCGGCCGCGGCCTCCGGGGAGTAGAGGCTGGAGCTGCTGTAGGCGGGGGACGAGGCCTGCGAGGACAACGATGGCGTCAGCGGCACCGGAGCCCCGGGGAGGAGGGGCTGCGATCGATCGATCCATTGATGAACCGATCGATCCATCCGTCCATCAACCAACCAGGCAATCCACCACCAACCAATGCATCAATAGATCGATCAATGAACTGATTCAACCATCCATCCATCCAACCCATCCATCCATCCACCCACCCATCCATCCATCCATCCATCCATCCATCCATCCATCCATCCATCCAACCCATCCACCCATCCAACCCATCCATCCACCCATCCATCCATCCACCCATCCATCCATCCATCCATCCATCCATCCAACCCATCCACCCATCCATCCATCCACCCATCCATCCACCCATCCATCCATCCACCCATCCATCCACCCATCCATCCATCCATCCATCCATCCATCCATCCATCCATCCATCCATCCATCCATCCATCCATCCAACCCATCCACCCATCCATCCATCCACCCATCCATCCACCCATCCATCCATCCACCCATCCATCCACCCATCCATCCATCCATCCATCCATCCATCCATCCATCCATCCATCCATCCATCCACCCATCCATCCATCCAACCCATCCATCCATCCATCCATATCCATCCACCCATCCATCCACCCATCCATCCATCCATCCATCCACCCATCCATCCATCCATCCATCCATCCATCCACCCATCCATCCATCCATCCATCCATCCATCCATCCATCCATCCATCCATCCATCCAACCCATCCATCCATCCATCCATCCATCCATCCAACCCATCCACCCATCCATCCACCCACCCATCCATCCACCCATCCATCCATCCACCCATCCATCCACCCATCCATCCACCCACCCATCCATCCACCCATCCATCCACCCATCCATCCATCCATCCATCCACCCATCCATCCACCCATCCATCCACCCACCCATCCACCCACCCATCCATCCACCCATCCATCCACCCACCCATCCATCCACCCATCCATCCATCCATCCAACCCATCCACCCATTCATCCAACCCATCCACCCATCCCATCCATCCATCCATCCATCCATCCATCCATCCATCCATCCATCCAACCCACCATCCATCCATCCAACCCATCCATCCATCCATCCCACCTTTCCTTGTCATTCCCACCTTTCCCTGCTGATCCCATCTTTCCACACTGGTCCCACCTTTCTCCATCATTCCCACCTTTCCCTGTCGGTCCCACCTTTCCCTGCTGATCCCACGTTTTTCTGCTGGTCCCACCTTTCCCTGCTGATCCCACCTTTCCCTGTCAGTCCCACCTTTCCCTGTCAGTCCCACCTTTCCCTGTTGTTCCCACCATTCCCCATTGGTCCCACCTTTTCCTGTCATTCCCACCTTTCTCTGCTGATTCCACCTTTCCCCATTGGTCCCAACTTTTCTTACCGGTCCCACCTTTCCCTGTCAGTCCCACCTTTCCTTCCTGGTCCCACCTCTCCCTGCTGGTCCACCTTTCCCTGTCATTCCCACCTTTCCCTGCTGATTCCACCTTTCCCCATTGGTCCCAACTTTTCTTACCGGTCCCACCTTTCCCTGTCATTCCCACCTCTCCCTGCTGGTCCCACCTTTCCCTGCTGATCCCACCTTTCCCTGCTGATCCCGAGCACCTCTTGACAGCTCCCCTGAAACCCCTCCCAGTTACGGCCTCTCCTCTCCTCTCCTCTCCTCTCCGTTGGGAGCTGAAAGTCATCAAAGCCAAAGCCCAAGAAAAGCCGGACCACCCGGAATTCCCAGAACTGGGACAACCCAGGAAGGCCTGGACGAGCTCCAGGTGGCTCCACGGAAGCGTTCGCCGCGTCCAAGATCAAAGGGACTTTCCAAAGGGCTCAGCCAGGAGCTGGGAGAGGATGAGAGAGCTCCCACCAAGGGTGGTCTTTGCTCTCCTGGAAGGGACCCCCAAGGCCCATCCAGTCCAACTCCTGGCCCTGCCCGGGACAACCCCAACGTTCCCACCGCGAGGGCCTTGGCCAAAGGCTTCTGGAATATTCTCAGGTTGGGATTGCTTCCCTGGGAGCTGCTCCAGGGCTCCACCACCCTAGGGGTGAAGAACCTTCTCCTGGTGTCCAACCCAACCCTCCTCCTGCCCTTCCCTGGGCTCCTGTCCTTGGCCACCAGAGGGAAGAGCTCAGTCCCTGCTCCTCCTCCTCCTCCCCGGGTGAGGAAGCAGCTCTGAGGTCCCCCCTCGGTCTCCTCTTCTCCAGGTTGGACACCCCCAGTGCCTTCGGCCTCTCCTCACTGTCCCCTCCGGACCCTTCCCCACCCGGTGGCCTCCTCTGGAGATCTCCAGGAGCCCGAGATCCTTTCCATCCTGCACCACCCAAAACCAAACCCAAGATCCAAGGTGGGGCCTCTCCAGCACGGAGCAGAGCAGGACAATCCCCCCCACCCGGTGGTGCCCCCCCAGGACACGTTTGGCCACCCTTGGATTCCAACTTGCCCTTGACCACAACCTCTCTGCAAGGCCCTCCCTCTCCAGTCTGTCTGTCTGTCCAACCAGGGTTGGTCTTGATGACCACAAAGGTCTTGGATGACCACAAAGGTCTTGGATGACCACAATGGTCTTGGATGAGAACAAAGGTCTTGGATGACCACAAAGGTCTTGGATGACCACAAAGCTCTTGGATGACCATAAAGGTCTTGGACAATCACAAAGGTCTTGGATGACCACAAAGGTCTCTGATTATCACCAAGGTCTGTGACGACCCCAAAGGTCTTGGATGACCACAATGGTCTTGGATGAGAACAAAGGTCTTGGATGACCACAAAGGTCTGGACAATCACAAAGGTCCTGGATGACCACAAAGGTCCTGGATGACCACAAAGGTCTTGGATGACCACAAAGTTCTTCAATGATCACAAAGGTCTTTGATGATCACAAATGTCTCTGATTATCACAAAGGTCTGTGACAATCACAAAGGTCTTGGATGACCACAAAGGTCTTAGACAACCACAAAGGTCTTGGATGACCACAAAGGTCTTGGACAATCACAAAGGTCTTGGATGACCACAAAGGTCTTGGACGACCACAAAGGTCTTGGATGACCACAAAGGTCTTGGACGACCACAAAGCTCTTGGATGACCACAAAGGTCTTGGACAATCACAAAGGTCTTGGATGACCACAAAGATCTTGGACAACCACAAAGGTCTTGGACAACCACAAAGCTCTTGGATGACCACAAAGGTCTTGGATAACCACAAAGGTCTTGGACAATTACAAAGGTCTTGGATGACCACAAAGTTCTTGGATGACCACAAAGGTCTTGGATGACCACAAAGGTCTTGGACAATTACAAAGGTCTTTGATGACCACAAAGCTCTTGGATGACCACAAAGGTCTTGGATGACCACAAAGGTCTTGGACAATTACAAAGGTCTTGGATGACCACAAAGTTCTTGGATGACCACAAAGGTCACTCCATCCCTGCTCCCAGTGCAATCCCAGTGGCTCCACTCCATCTCTGCTCTTCTCCCACTGGAATCCAGACCTCTCCTTGCTCTGTGATCCAACCCCTCATCCCCATCCCATCCTCCACCCACGTTTTCCAAGCCGGATCCCAATTCCACCTTAAAGAGCCCTCTGGAGCCCCCAGGAATGTTCTGGATCCGAGCTCCCAGGAGGATCTCCCATGGATCCCTGTCCCCCCCCACCCTTGGCCAGGGGATCCGGGGGGTACTCACCGTGTAGGGGGAGGAGCCGTGGACGTGCTCCAGGGAATACTGGCGGCTGTACTTGGGCACGGAATGCCCGGAGCTGCCATCGTTCAGCATCAGGGGGCTGCAGAGACACGACATTCCCAAAGGGATCAGGGGGTCACCACGGATCTGGGGGTCACCAGGCAACATTCCAGGATTGGGGAAGAGTGGCTGGAGGACTCCCAGTGTCCACTGTCCTCTGAACAGCCACAGGAAGCAACACATCCAGCGGTGTCAGGATGGGAAAGTAACTCCAGACCCGAGGGGTTCACAGGGTCATGGAATGGGTTGGGTTGGAAAGGACCTCAAAGCACATCCAGATCCAACCCCTGTCCATGGGGATTACACCTCCCACTGGATCAGGGGCTCCAACTCCATCCAACCTGGACCTCAGCACCTCCAGGGATGGGGCAGGGACACCTCCCACTGGATCAGGGGCTCCAACTTCATCCAACCTGCCCTTGGACACCTCCAGGGATGGGGCAGGGACACCTCCCACTGGATCAGGGGCTCCAAGCCCCATCCAACCTGGACCTCAGCACCTCCAGGGATGGAGCAGCCACCCGTTCTCAAACAGCCAAAGTCAAACACGGGGTCACACCAACCCCAGGAACGTTCCAGGCCTTGGGAAGAGCATCTGGAAAGGTGTCCCGGCGGAAAAGGCCCCGGAGGTGTTGGTTGGCAGAGGCTGAGCAGTGGCCAAGGTGGCCCAGAAGGCCACCAGCACCTGGGCTGGGCTCAGCCCTGGGGTGGCTCCAGCAGGAGGCGGGCAGGGATCGTCCCCCCTGCACTCAGCCCCTGGAATCCCGGGCTCAGCTCGGGGCTCCCAGAAAGCCCTGGAGGGGCCGGAGAGCGTCCGGAGAAGGGAGCGGAGCCGGGAAGGGGCTGGAGAACAGGGGCTGTGGGAGCGGCTGAGGGACCTGGGGGGGTTTGGGCTGGAGCAGAGGAGGCTGAGGGGAGACCTCCTGGCTCTGGGCAGCTCCTGGAGAGGAGGCTGTGGGGAGGGGGGTGCTGGGCTCTGCTCCCAAGGGACAGGCGATGGGATGAGAGGGAACGGCCTCCAGTTGGGCCAGGGCAGGGTCAGACTGGATCCTGGGGACAATTCCTTGAGGCCAAGGGCTGGCAGAGGCTGCCCAGGGCAGGGGGGGAAGAGTCCCCATCCCTGGAGGGGTTTGGGAACCCTCTGGATGTGGGGCTTGGGGTTCGGTGGTGGCTTTGGGGCCGATGCTTGGACTGGATGAGCTGGGAGGGCTTTTCCAAGCCGGATAATTCCACAATTCCACGATCCTGGCCTGGGATCTCTCTTGGTGCTGCAGAACCACAGCCCCACAGCAGATCAAGGACTCTGAGGCCCCCCAGGGGCGATGTTTTGAACTCAGAGCTGAAATGCACAAAGCTCATACTCCCCCCCCCCCCTCTTCCCCAGGACCTTTTCTCCTCTCCGTGGCCACCGCCCCCAGCATTGTCCCTGCTCTGCTTGGCTTCCCATCCCCACGGGCAACTGCTCCGAAGATGGATTGAGTGTGGTCACCTGGGACACGGCCACTGCTGGGGCCCCTTTTCATCCTTTGAAGGCCGGGGAGAAAGTCCTTCTCCTTCCCAAATAAATCATCCCAGCGTGTCCTGGACGTTATTGTCACATAAACCAGGATCTTCATTAATGCTAATCAAGCCCGTTGGGGTCTTGGCTGCCATATGGTGCCACCAGGCTCGGTGGGAACACAAAAGGACAGCCTGGCAGCTCCACGGGAGACACAGGATGAGGTGGGGGCAGGAGATGGGGTTCTTTCCCACTTGGGATGCTCCTTCCGGAGAGGAAAGCGCAGGGATGGGATGAGGGAAAGGGGTTTGAGGTGAGAAAAAGGGGAAATGGGGTCTGAGGAAGGAATTCTTCACGGCGAGGGTGTGGAGGCCCTGGGCCAGGGTGCCCAGAGCAGTGGTGTCCCTGCCCCATCCCTGGAGGTGTCCAAGGGCAGGTTGGATGGGGCTTGGAGCCCCTGATCCAGTGGGAGGTGTCCCTGCCCCATCCCTGGAGGTGTCCAAGGGCAGGTTGGATGGTGTTGGAGCCCCTGATCCAGTGGGAGGTGTCCCTGCCCCATCCCTGGAGGTGTCCAAGGACACGTTGGATGGGGCTTGGAGCCCCTGATCCAGTGGGAGGTGTCCCTGCCCCATCCCTGGAGGTGTCCAAGGGCAGGTTGGATGGGATTGGAGCCCCCTGATCCACGATTCTTCAGGATAAGAGGAATCAAGGCTGTCCTCACACCTACTGGGGATTATTTTGCCCCTTGCTGGATGACCATTCCATATTTAAGCCCCATAAGTGACGAAGAACAATTCCAGGGTGATTTTTCCACCTGATTTTCCCCACTTAAGACTCATGGAATGAGTTGGGTTGGAAGGGACCTCAAAGCCCATCCAGTTCCAACACCCCTGCCATGGGCAGGGACACCTCCCACTGGGTCAGGGGGCTCCAACCCCATCCAACCTGCCCTTGGACACCTCCAGGGATGGTGCAGGGACACCACTGCTCTGGGCAAAGAGCAGAGGAGGCTGAGGGGAGACCTCCTGGCTCTGGGCAGCTCCTGGAGAGGAGGCTGTGGGGAGGGGGGTGCTGGGCTCTGCTCCCAAGGGACAGGCGATGGGATGAGAGGGAACGGCCTCCAGTTGGGCCAGGGCAGGGTCAGACTGGATCCTGGGGACAATTCCTTGAGGCCAAGGGCTGGCAGAGGCTGCCCAGGGCAGGGGGGAAGAGTCCCCATGCTGGAGGGGCTTCAATCCACATGGATTTGGTGCTCAGGGACACGGTTTCCGTGGTGGGGTTGGCAGAGGCAGGTTTAGAGTTGGACTTGGTGCTGTTAAAGGCCCTTTTCAACCTCCCCAATTCCACGACTGCAGGATCCCACGATTCCATTTGTGCTGCCACAGGGCAGCTGTTGGCTATGGAATAGGATCTGCAGGGATTAACGGGGTCTGGATCGTAAATCCTGCTGGGAACCAGGAGTTTTGGGCTGGAATGAGGTACAGAAGAAGGTTCACCCGAGCCCACGGCCACTGCTGGTCCCACCTCAGCTGCAAAGGAGACAGAGCTCCGAGGGACCTGCTCTGTGGATCCCCTGGACAGGGAATCTCTATCAGGATGGAGAAAGGCAGACTTACATCTTCCTCTTCACCCCAAGGATACGGTTGGATTGCACCAAGGAAATCAAAAACTGGATGAGCTGTGGGGAAGAGAAAGGAAAAGCAGTGAAAGCCTGGGCAGGAGTGGGAAGGCTCCGTGATCCCTGCTTCCAAAGAGCTGGGAAGAGCAGGACAGGGCAGGGCAGGGCCCAACCCACGGCCCTTGGCACGAGGGTTGGGTTTAAACCATCACCCAGCAGCCAGCAGCGCGACAGGGCCAGCCCCAATTCCCAGCTGGGCTTCCCAAATCCCATAATAATGGGGAGAAAACGCAGGGATCAAAGTGATTCTTAAATGGAATTGATGTCACTGCATCGCACTGATCCTGCAAGGATCCTGGTCCTGCATCCCCAGGAACACAGGAGCATCCTGGTCCTATATCCCCAGGTACATCCTGGTCCTGCATCCCCAGGAACACAGGAGCATCCTGGTCCTGCATCCCCAGGTACTCACGAGCATCCCAGTCCTGCATCCCCAGGTACTCATGAGCATCCCAGTCCTACATTCCCGGGTACATCCTGGTCCTGCATCCCCAGGACCACAGGAGCATCCTGGTCTCATGTGCCCAGGAGCATCCTGGTCCTGCATCCCCAGGAAGACAGAAGCATCCTGTCCTACATTCCCAGGACCACAGGAGAATCCTGGTCCCATATCCCCAGGAACACAGGAGCATCCTGGTCCTGCATCCCCATGCAAACGGGAGCATCTCTGGTCCCATATTCTCAGGAACACAGGAGCATCCCAGTCCTACATCCCCAGAAGCATCCTGGTCCTGCACCTCAGGAACATCCTGGTCCTGTATGCCCAGGTACAGGAACACAGAGGCATCCAGGTCCTGCATCCCCATGCAAACAGGAGCATCCTGGTCCTATATCCCCACGTAAAGATGAGGATCCCAGTCCTGCACCCCCAGGACCACAGGAGCATCCTGGTCCTGCATCTCCATGCAAAGAAGAGCATCCCAGTCCTGCATCCCCAGGTACATCCTGGTCCTGCACCCCCAGGAACCCAGGAGCATCCTGGTCCTGCATCCCCAGGAGCATCCTGGTCCTGCATCCCCAGGACCACAGGAGCATCTTGATCCCATATCCCCAGGAACACAGGAGCATCCCTGGTCCTGCATCCCCAGGTACATCCTGGTCCTGCATCCCCAGGACCACAGGACCATCCTGGTCTCACGTTCCCAGGAGCATCCTGGTCCTGCATCCCCAGAAAGACAGGAGCAACCTCGTGCCATATCCCCAGGAACACAGGAGCATCCCAGTCCTGCATCCCCAGTAACATCCAGGTCCTGCATCCCCAGGTACATCCTGGTCCTGCATCCCCAGGAAGACAGGAGCATCCTGATCCTGCATCCCCAGGAGCATCCTGGTCCTGTATCCCCAGAAAGACAGAGGCATCCCTGGTCCTGCATCCCCATGCAAACAGGAGCACCCTGGTCCCATATCCCCAGTAACACAGGAGCATCCTGGTCCTGCATCCCCAGAAAGACAGGAGCATCCCTGGTCCTGCATCCCCAGGTACATCCTGGTCCTGAATCCCCACGCAAACAGGACCATCCTGGTCCTGCATCCCCAGGACCACAGGAGCATCCTGGTCTCACGTGCCCAGGAGCATCCTGGTCCTGCACCTCCATACAAACAGGAGCATCCCAGTCCTGCATCCCCAGGTACATCCTGATCCCGCACCCCCAGGAACCCAGTAGCATCCTGGTCCTGCATCCCCAGGTACATCCTGGTCCTGCATCCCCAGGAAGACAGGAGCATCCCTGGTCCTATATCCCCATGCAAACAGGAGCATCCCTGGTCCGGCATCCCCAGGACCACAGGAGCATCCTGGTCTCACATGCCCAGGAGCATCCTGGTCCTGCATCTCCATGCAAAGAAGAGCATCCCAGTCCTGCATCCCCAGGTACATCCTGGCCCTGCATCTCCAGGAACCCAGGAGCATCCTGGTCCTGCATCCCCGGGTACATCCTGGTCCTGCATCCCCAGGAAGACAGCAGCATCCCTGGTCCTGCATCCCCAGGTACATCCTGGTCCTGCATCCCCATGCAAACAGGAGCATCCCAGCCCTGCATCCCCAGGACCACAGGAGCATCCCAATCCCTCCTCCTGGAATAGCAGGGTTTACCTTATTGACCACCTTCTGCTGCTGCGCGTGCTTCTGCCTCAGGCTGGCCACTTCCCTCCACAGCGCTTCGTTCTCGCTGCAAGAGAGGGAAAATCCATGAGGAAAACCCAGCAGAGCCGAGAAATCCACAGAGCAAGGTGGAAAAGCACAGCAGGGAATTTGGGAGAGGGGGGGAAATCGAGGGGGAGCCAATTCCACACCCAGGCAGGGACCCCGGAGGGGGGCATCCGAGGAGCCCAGAGCACCAGATTCTCTCCTCCAGCACAATTCCCAGACTCCACGTCCTCTCAGAATTCCATATTTGGCTTTCTGTGTCCATGAACACAACCAGAAGGGATGGGGGATGTGCTGTGAACAGGAAAGGCGACGGAGAAAGGGGCAACAAAGTGGAATTTTCCCTTACTGGAATATCTTCTCTTATTCCCAAAGCTCCAACAGCTCAGAAGAAGCTCCGAGGCAACTCAGGATCATGGAATGACGGAGGCTGGAAAAGCCCTCCCAGCTCAGCCAGTGCAAGCATCGGCCCCCAAAGCCACCACTGAACCCCAAGCCCCACATCCAGAGGGTTCCCAAACCCCTCCAGGGATGGGGACTCTTCCCCCCTGCCCTGGGCAGCCTCTGCCAGCCCTTGGCCTCAAGGAATTGTCCCCAGGATCCAGTCTGACCCTGCCCTGGAGCAGGACCTGGCACTGGGCCCTGGGGAACCCCATCCCATCGGCCTCCATCCATGGATCCAGGTTCTCCAGGTCCCTCTCTAGACCATTCCTGCCCTTGGCCCACGGATCCAGGTTCTCCAGGTCCCTCTCCAGACCCTTCCTGCCCTTGGCCCATGGATCCAGGTTCTCCAGGTCCCTCTCTAGACCCTTCCTGCCCTTGGCCCACGGATCCAGGTTCTCCAGGTCCCTCTCCAGACCCTTCCTGCCCTTGGCCCATGGATCCAGGTTCTCCAGGTCCCTCTCTAGACCCTTCCTGCCCTTGGCCCACGGATCCAGGTTCTCCAGGTCCCTCTCCAGCCCCTTCCTGCCCTTTTCCCATGGATCCAGGTTCTCCAGATCCCTCTGCAGACCCTTCCTGCCCTTGGCCCATGGATCCAGGTTCTCCAGGTCCCTCTCCATCCCCTTCCTGCCCTTTTCCCATGGATCCAGGTTCTCCAGGTCCCTCTCCAGCCCCTTCCTGCCCTTTTCCCATGGATCCAGGTTCTCCAGGTCCCTCTCCAGCCCCTTCCTGCCCTTTTCCCATGGATCCAGGTTCTCCAGATCCCTCTCCATCCCCTTCCTGCCCTTGGCCCATGGATCCAGGTTCTCCAGGTCCCTCTCTAGACCATTCCTGCCCTTGGCCCATGGATCCAGGTTCTCCAGATCCCTCTCTAGACCCTTCCTGCCCTTGGCCCATGGATCCAGGTTCTCCAGGTCCCTCTGCAGACCCTTCCTGCCCTTGGCCCATGGATCCAGGTTCTCCAGATCCCTCTCCATCCCCTTCCTGCCCTTTTCCCACGGATCCAGGTTCTCCAGGTCCCTCTCCAGCCCCTTCCCTCAGCGAGGAGCTCTCCCTCCAGGCTTCCAGCGGCGATGCCGGAGCGTTCCTGCCGGTGGGAATGGGAACAGCACGGGGCTGGGAGAAGGGGCCGCGTGGACACGGCCGGGCGCAGCTGCGCTTCCCTCCGCCGCTCCAAAGCTCCCGAAGCACCAGGTGCCAATTACGCTCCGAACCCCGGGGGGGGAATTTCGGGATGGGAAGGAAGGGGGGGTGGGTTGTAAATTAGCCAAGGTCTCCTTGGCACGGAGCTCGGGATAGAGGGGGGGCACGGAGCCACCATCCCGAGGATGGGAACGAGGCCCAGCCCTGCGCCCGCTGCCACAATTCCCAGGAGCATCCCGGGACGGCCACGGAAGCGGTCGCTGCCCGGGCACCACCTGAGCCGGGCCCGGAGGTCGAGGTCTGGCAGCTCGGATCCGGTGATGGATCATCCGAGGGAAAGAAAGGAAAAGGGGAGGGGGGAGCTCATTAGGGAGCGGGAGAGAAACAGCTGGAGACGGGGACCCCGAAGGGTTAAACGGAGCCCGGCGCTGCCAAGAATCCCTTCGGGATCCAGAGGGATTCGGGAGGCAATTAAAGCCCAGGTGGGGAAGGGGATCAGAGGGGCTGCTCCCAACATTCCGGCTCGGGAGTCATTCCCAGGCTCCAGAGGGGGCACCGCGCTCCGCACCTGCCTCTCCTCAAGGGCTGCTCCACAGGGATCGCTCCCATCCCTCCTGGAGCCGGGAATGAGGAGCAGGAGATGGGGAATTCGGGGCTCGGAGCAGAGAGAGGATCCTCTCTTGCCACGGGGAGTGGGTGGGAATGCCAACAGCTCCCTGTTCCCAGCATTCCCAGTCCCCACTGCTCCATGAGGACGATTCCTCTTGTCCCACACAACCAGGACCTCGCTGGAGCTGGGAATGAGGACCAGGAGATCGGGAATTCCGGGCTCAGAGCTGACCAGGGGATCCTCTCTTGCCACGGGGAGTGGGTGGGAATGCCTGAGCCAAGGGCTCCCTGTTCCCAGTCCCTCCCAGTCCTTCCCAGTCCCCACTGCTCCTCCACCTGGATAAAGGGCATTCCCATCCCGGCTGGGCTGTGGGAAGTACAGATCCACAGGCTCAGCCATTTGTTAGGATTGCCATTTCTTAGACTGGGAATGGCATTTGTTGGACTGGGAATGCCATTTGTTAGGCTGGGAATGGCATTTGTTAACTGGGAATGGCATTTGTTAACTGGGAATGCCATTTGTCAAAATGGGAATGCCATTTCTTAGACTGGGAATGCCATTTCTTAACTGGGAATGGCATTTGTTGGACTGGGAATGCCATTAGTTAACTGGGAATGCCATTTGTTAGACTGGGAATGGCATTTGTTGGACTGGGAATGGCATTTCTTAGACTGGGAATGGTATTTGTTGGACTGGGAATGGCATTTCTTAGGCTGGGAATGGCATTTGTTGGACTGGAAATGCCATTTGTTAACTGGGAATGCCATTTGTTAACTGGGAATGGCATTTGTTAGACTGGGAATGGCATTTGTTGGACTGGGAATGGCATTTCTTAGACTGGGAATGGTATTTGTTGGACTGGGAATGGCATTTCTTAGGCTGGGAATGGCATTTGTTGGACTGGGAATGGCATTTGTTAAGACTGGGAATGCTATTTGTTCAGTTTGGAATGCCATTTCTTAGACTGGGAATGCCATTTCTTAGACTGGGAGTGGCATTAGTTAACTGGGAATGCCATTTGTTAGACTGGGAATGGCATTTGTTGGACTGGGAATGGCATTTCTTAGACTGGGAATGGTATTTGTTGGACTGGGAATGCCATTTATTAGACTGGGAATGCCATTTGTTCAGTTTGGAATGGCATTTGTTAACTGGGAATGGCATTTGTTAGACTGGAAATGGTATTTGTTGGACTGGGAGTGGCATTTGTTAACTGGGAATGCCATTTGTCGGACTGGGAATGGCATTTGTCGGACTGGGAATGGCATTTCTTAGGCTGGGAATGGCATTTGTTGGACTGGGAATGGCATTTGTTGGACTGGGAATGGCATTTGTTAACTGGGAATGCCATTTGTTAACTGGGAATGCCATTTGTTAACTGGGAATGGCATTTGTTAACTGGGAATGCTGTTATCTCCCACAGGCAGCAGAGCAGCTCAGTTCTCCTCTCCTGAGGAGCCAGGGCTGTCCCACGTCCCAAAGAGCCTTCCAAGAGCTCCAAGCACCAGGAATCACTCCGGATAAATCCCTCGCTCGACCTCAGGGTGTGAAATAAAGGGGTTCTCGTTTGGAGAGAATGGAATTTTAGGGAATCTCGTCTGGAATTTTAGGGAAAAGCGGCCGCGCGAGCGGTGCCGCTCCCTGGGGCTGAGAGGGGCTGCAGCAGGAGGGACCACCAGGAGGGACCAGCAGGAGACCTGGAGTCATGGAATGGGGTGGGTGGGAAGGGACCTCAAAGCCCATCCATGTCCAACCCTTTTCCACGGGCAGGGACACCTCCCACTGGATCAGGGGCTCCAACCCCACCCAACCTGCCTTGGACACCTCCAGGGATGGGGCAGGGACACCTCCCACTGGATCAGGGGCTCCAAGCCCCATCCAACCTGCCCTTGGACACCTCCAGGGATGGGGCAGCCACCCCAGCTCTGGGCACCCTGGCCCAGGGCCTCCCCACCCTCCCAGCAGAACATTTCTCCCCAAGATCTCACCTCAATCTCCCCTCTTTCACCCCAAAACCCTTCCCCTCGTCCTGGCCCTGCACTCCCTGATCCAGAGCCCCTCCCCAGCTTTCCTGGAGCCCCTTTCCACACTGGAAGCTGCTCTAAGGTCTCCCCACAGCCTTCTCCTCTCCAGCCTGGACACCCCCAACTCTCCCAGCCTGGCCTCACCCCAGAGGTTCTCCAGCCCTTGGATCATCCCCGGGGCCTCCTCTGGCCCTGCTCCAACAGCTCCATCTCCTTCTCCCGTTGGGGATTCCAGGCCTGGACCCGGGACCCCAGGTGGGGTCTCCCCAGAGCGGAGCAGAGGGGCAGAACCCCCTCCCTCCCCTCTGCTCCCACTCTTTGGATTCAGCCCGGGATGGGGTTGGTTTCTGGGCTGGGAGCGCTCGGGGAGGCTCCTGAGGAGCTTCTCCTCCCCCAGCACCCCAAGGCCTTCTCCTCAGGAGCTGCTCCCGACCCCAACCTGGATTTGGGCTGAAACTGCCCCAAGTGAGCGAGAGCAGCGCAATGTGGTGGAGAAAATGACAAAACACCTGGGGAAACCGGGAGCAGCAGAGGAGAAGCCCAAGGACCTGGGCTGAAGAGACATCTCCAAGAGACATCACCAAGAAATATCACCCAGAGACATCACCAGGGACCTGGGCTGAAGAGACATCACCAAGAGCTGTCACCAAGAGCTGACACCAAGGGCCTGGGCTGAAGACATAATTCCAAGAGACATCTCCAAGAGATATCAGCAAGAGATATCACTAAGAGACACCACCAAGGACCTGGGGTGAAGAGACATCACCAAGAGATATCACCAAGAGACACCACCAAGAGACAACTCCAAGAGATATCACCAAGAAATATCACCAGGTGCTGTCACCAAGGACCAGGACTGAAGAGACATCACCCAGAGACATCACCCAGAGACATCACCAACTGCTCTCACCAAGAGATATCACCAAGGACCTGGGCTGAAGAGAGAACTCCAAGAGACATCTCCAAGAGACATCACCAAGAGATATCACCAAGACACATCACCAGGGACCTGGGGTTAAGAGACATCACCAAGAGACACCACCAAGAGACACCACCAAGAGACATCTCCAAGAGACATCACCAAGGACCTGGTCTGAAGAGAGAACTCCAAGAGACATCACTAAGAGCTCTCACCAAGAGATATCACCAAGAGACATCACCAGGGACCTGGGGTTAAGAGACATCACCAAGAGACATCTCCAAGAGACATCACCAAGGACCTGGTCTGAAGAGAGAACTCCAAGAGACACCACCAAGAGCTGTCACCAGGGCCTGGGCTGCAGAGCCACCTCCACACGATAACTGTGCCCCCCCCCAGCCGGCCTCGCAGCCACAGACAAAGGAGCAGGGATGGAGGCACCAGCATTCCCATCCCCTCTCCATCCCTCCCTCCCTCGGCTCGGGGTGGGACAGCAGCTGAAGTCAGCAGCTGGCAGAGGGAGCAGGAACAAAGGGTTGAGGTTCTCCAGACACCACCTAATTAAGAAGCGGCCCCTGAGCCCCGGGAACCCCCCAGGAGCCGCCACAAAAGGAGGAAATGAAGCTGCTGAGGATCATTAACCAGAGGAGCAACACCTGGATCTCCAGAAGCTCCCAACCCCGGGGCTGCTGCTGGGAGGGGGCTCTGGGGGAGAGGAGCTGCTGCCTTTGCTCCTCAGAAACACGGCTGGGACATCAGGAGCTGCTTACGTAGAGCCAGGGAATGATTCAGGGTGGGAAAAGCCCTCCCAGCTCAGCCAGTGCAACCCTCGGCCCCAAAGCCACCACTGAACCCCAAGCCCCTCATCCAGAGGGTTCCCAAACCCCTCCAGGGATGGGGACTCTTCCCCCCTGCCCTGGGCAGCCTCTGCCAGCCCTTGGCCTCAAGGAATTGTCCCCAGGATCCAGTCTGACCCTGCCCTGGCCCAACTGGAGGCCGTTCCCTCTCATCCCATCGCCTGTCCCTTGGGAGCAGAGCCCAGCACCCCCCTCCCCACAGCCTCCTCTCCAGGAGCTGCCCAGAGCCAGGAGGTCTCCCCTCAGCCTCCTCTGCTCCAGCCCAAACCCCCCCAGGTCCCTCAGCCGCTCCCACAGCCCCTGTTCTCCAGCCCCTTCCCGGCTCCGCTCCCTTCTCCGGACGCTCTCCGGCCCCTCCAGGGCTTTCTGGGAGCCCCGAGCTGAGCCCGGGATTCCAGGGGCTGAGTGCAGGGGGGACGATCCCTGCCCGCCTCCTGCTGGAGCCACCCCAGGGCTGAGCCCAGCCCAGGTGCTGGTGGCCTTCTGGGCCACCTTGGCCACTGCTCAGCCTCTGCCAACCAACACCTCTGGGGCCTTTTCCACCGGGACACCTTTCCAGATGCTCTTCCCAAGGCCTGGAACGTTCCTGGGGTTGGTGTGACCCCGTGTTTGACTTTGGCTGTTTGAGAAGTGGTGGCTGCTCCATCCCTGGAGGTGTCCAAGGTTGGGTTGGATGGGCTTGGAGCCCCTGATCCAGTGGGAGGGGTCCCTGCCCATGGCAGGGGGGCAGGAACTGGATGGGCTTCGAGGTCCCTTCCAACCCAACCCATCCCATGATTCCAACACTCCAGAAAAGCGAATCAGTGAAGGGGAGGCAGGAGCAAGGGGTCCTTGGAGAGACCCTGTGAGCCTGGGGCCTCCAGAACCAGGAGCTGCCAGCACGGGCTGTCCGGCTGCAGGGAGAGAAGTGTTGGAAAGGACCTCAAATGGGGCTCCAAGCCCATCCAACCTGCCCTTGGACACCTCCAGGGATGGGGCAGGGACACCTCCCACTGGATCAGGGGTGTCCCCATTGCCAAAGGGGTTTCAATCCCGTTCCAGACCACATCCACCGACCCGGGGCAGGAGATCCTGGTGGGGCTGAGTTATTTTAACCCCACAATGAGGTCGGGGCAGTAACTGATCTCAGATTGAGGTCACGGCGCTGAAAACCAACCTCTCCACCAGCCCTTTAACCCCTGGTTTGGGACAACCAGGAAATCCAACCTGGGATGATCCCAAGCTGGGACCAAGCTCCTAAAAAGCAGCAGGAGGGATAAAAACGAGGGAGCCCACGTTCTCCTCAACGTTCCGAGCCCTCAAAGCCATCTGAAGCTGGAGCTGATGTTGGAGTCCAACCAGCCCCAGGTCCCTGTGGAGCAGCCGGACGCGTGGAGGCCACGGGAGCGCAGTCGGTGTCCTGGCTCCGATCTGGGAACAGCTGGAGCTCCGCAGCCGGAGGCCAGAAACCACCCCATCCCCCTCGTGCAATTTAGAGGTCACCAAAAGGCTGGAGCTCCTGGAGAGCGGGAGGAGGTGGAATCCAGCCAAGGAAAAGATAGAATCGTACAATTATCCGGGTTGGAAGAGCCCTCCAAGATGACCAAGTCCAACCCTGAACCCAACCCTCTCGTCGTTTCCCGATGGTGGCGCTCGGTGCCACATCCAGCCTTGGGATGGTGACTCCACCCCCTCTCTGGGAAGGCCATTCCAAAGGCTGATGGCTCCCTCTGGGAAGAGCTTTGCTCCGCTCTCCAGCCCAACCCTTCCCAGGAACCAGACGCCAGACTCAAGGTGTGGCCTCAGCGACGCCGAGCGCAGGGGAAGGGTCGCTTCCCCCGTCCTCATCCCTCATCCCGTCGGATCCACCCGTGGATCCGGCCTGTCCAGGTGCTCCTGCAGAGCCCTCCCACCCCGGTGTCATTCCCAAGGTTACTCCTGGTGGACTCCATCCCCTCATCTAAATCAGGGATGAGCAGTGAGTCTGGAACTGGAAACGGGAGCAGCGAGTCTGGAATCGGCACGACGGGATGCAGGGATACAGGAACACCACGGGAGAAGGAACGGAACCACTGAGGTTGGAAAAGACCTCCAAGCTCGTCCAAGCCAAGGCTCAGCTCAGCCCCTCCCTGGGCCATCTGAACCCTGGCCCCAGGGGCCACAGGGTCTCTGAAGCCCTTTGGGGATGGGGACTCTTCCCCCCTGGCCCTGGGCAACCTTTGCCAAGGCTTCACCACGGTCAGCAAAGATCTCATTCCCAATATCCCATCTAAACATTCCCTGGAGCTGGACCCAGCACTCGGCCTTGTGGAACACCAGCCCTTGGCCCATGGATCCAGGTTCTCCAGGTCCCTCTGCAGACCCTCCCTGTCCTTGGCCCATGGATCCAGGTTCTCCAGGTCCCTCTCCATCCCCTTCCTGTCCTTGGCCCATGGATCCAGGTTCTCCAGGTCCCTCTGCAGACCCTTCCTGCCCTTGGCCCATGGATCCAGGTTCTCCAGGTTCCTCTCCCAACCCTTCCTGCCCTTGGCCCATGGATCCAGCACAACTGGCGTTGGAACTGGATCATCTTTAAGGTGCCTTCTAATCCAAACCATTCCATGATTCCATGAAGACCTCAGGGCCCTGGGGGGGTTCAGCCTGGAGAAGAGGAGGCTGAGGGGAGACCTCAGCCCTGGCCACGACCCCCTGAGAGGAGGGGGGAGCCGGGGGGGGGTTGGTCTCCTCTCCCAGGGGATGGGACCAGAGGAGATGACCTCAAGTGGCCCCAGGGCAGGGGCAGAGTGGACACTGGGAAAAGTTTCCTCCTGGAAAGGGTTCCCAGGCCCTGGCAGAGGCTCCCAGGGAGGGGGTGGAGTCCCCACCCCTGGAGGGGTCCAAAGGGTGGGGGGATGAGGTGCTGAGGGATCAGCTTTGGGAAGGGCACAGGGACCTATTCTGAAAAGGAATTCCAGCAGTAAAGTCAGGATTAGTTATTTCCAGCCCCACGGATTCAGGTTTCCCCTCCTTATCTCAAATTCCACCTCTTCCAGTGGGAATCACTCAGGGAGAAGGTCCTGGAGGGCTCCCGGGATCAGCAGATGCTGTGCAGCTGCCCCTCCCCAGCCAGGCCACAGGGAACAGGGGCCCCTGAGGAGAGGATGCTCCAACTGCAGAGAGAGAGCGTGGAGCACTGCTGCCTCCAGGAGACTCTTGGAATCATGGAATGGCCTGCTCGGAAAAGAGCTTTGAGACCATCGAGTCCACCCGACCCTGGTCCCTTCCCAAATCGGATCCCTGAGCACCTCATCCACCCATCCTTTGGAGCCCTCCAGGGGTGGGGACTCCACCCCCTCCCTGGGAGCCTCTGCCAATGGGATGGGTGGGAAGGGACCCCAGAGCCCACCCAGGGCCACCCCAGCCGTGGGCAGGGACACCTCCCACTGGATCAGGGGCTCCAAGGCCCATCCAACCTGGCCCTGGACACCTCCAGGGATGGGGCAGGGACACCTCCCACTGGATCAGGGGCTCCAACCCCATCCAACCTGGCCCTGGACACCTCCAGGGATGGGGCAGGGACACCTCCCACTGGATCAGGGGCTCCAAGCCCCATCCAACCTGCCCTTGGACACCTCCAGGGATGGGGCAGCCACCACTGCTCTGGGCACCCTGGCCCAGGGCCTCCCCACCCTCCCAGCAGAACATTTCTCCCCAAGATCTCACCTCAATCTCCCCTCTTTCACCCCAAAACCCTTCCCCTCGTCCTGGCCCTGCACTCCCTGATCCAGAGCCCCTCCCCAGCTTTCCTGAAGCCCCTTTCCACACTGGAAGCTGCTCTAAGGTCTCCCCACAGCCTTCTCCTCTCCAGCCTGGACACCCCCAACTCTCACAGCCTGGCCTCACCCCAGAGGTTCTCCAGCCCTTGGATCATCCCCGGGGCCTCCTCTGGCCCCGCTCCAACAGCTCCATCTCCTTCTCCCGTTGGGGATTCCAGCCCTGGACCAGGATCCCAGGTGGGGTCTCTCCAGAGCCAGCTCCGCTCTCTCAAAAGGCGGCACCGAAATTCCCGTTTGGGCTCGGGAAGGGCCTCCCAAACCCCTCCCACCCCACAGCCAGGCTGCAGGAATGGGACAGGAGACTTGCAGAGCACAAGGGGTAAAGCTCTGAGACACCTGGCTGGGAACACCATGGATGATCATCTCATGGATCCGATTCTGCTGGACAGAAAGGGCCTCGTTCTTCCACGCCGGGATGGAGATTCCAAGCAGGAATCCGTTGGGAATGGTAAAGAGAGAAGCAGAGCTGCAAAGCTCCACCCAACTCCGAGCCCAGGACCCACCACCACGCGGCTCCTCACCTCCAGGGGGGTCCTCAGCACCTTTGAAGCTCCACACCTCATCCCCCCGAGCCTCCGAGGGCTCCCGTTGCCGCGGCCGCGGCACCGCCAGGGCCTCGCTCAGCTTCTCCCTCCACCTCACAGCCAGAGCTCCAAGCTTTTCAACAAATATTCCAACAGGAACTCCATCCCCTCGGGGCGATGGATTTGATGCTTTTGGAAGCCTGGAAGCACCAAGGGAGTCGCAGGGTCAGAGCGATTTGGGCTGATTTACGGGGGGGTCGGCGTACGGGAAAGCAATTCCAGAGGAGAGGAATTCTTGCTCCAAAAAGCCAAGTCCTTGGGCCTGGTTTGGATTTATGTTCCTCAAGGGGAGAAGTGACTTCTGAGCTCTGGTAGAGCCTCGTAAACGGCGGCTGCTCTGGAGGAAGAGGCCTCAGCGACCCAGGGCAAGCGCTTCCCGCACGGAGCGAGCGGAGCCGGAGCCGGAGCCGTGGGGAGAGGTGATGAAGGGAGGTGCAGACACCACCGCTGGCTCCAGGCCTTCCACAATCTGCTTGGAATTAAACTTATGGATAGGCTGGGGCTCCCAGCAGAGCCGAGCAGAGGTGATGGATCACAGGGAACGACAGGCTCCTGGTCTCCGCAGGCAGAGGTCGCGGAGCCAGGGAATCGCTGAGGGTGGAAAAGACCTCCAAGAGCTTCCAATCCAAGCGGAGAATCAGGGAATGGCTTGGTTGGAAAAGACCTTTGGGATAATCGAGTCCATGGCTAAAGCAGAGCCCTGAGGACCTCATCCACCCGGCTTTTGAACCCCTCCAGGGATGGGGAGATCTGGGATGGGGAGACCTGGGGATGGAGAAAGGGATGGGGAGACCTGGGGATGGAGAGACCTGGGGATGGAGGAAGGGATGGGGAGAGCTGGGGATGGAGAAAGGGATGGGGAGACCTGGAGATGGAGAAAGGGATGGGGAGAGCTGGGGATGGAGGAAGGGATGGGGAGACCTGGGGATGGAGAGACCTGGGGATGGAGGAAGGGATGGGGAGAGCTGGGGATGGAGAAAGGGATGGAGAGAGCTGGGGATGGAGAAAGGGATGGGGAGACCTGGGGATGGAGGAAGGGATGGGGAGACCTGGAGATGGAGGAAGGGATGGAGAGAGCTGGGGATGGAGAAAGGGATGGGGAGACCTGGGGATGGAGAAAGACAGGGAGAGACCTGGAGCCTGGGAAGAACCTGAGGGCTCAACGCCACTGCGGTCGTGACCTCACGCGCGGCCACGCGGCGTTAATTGCGATCGTCAGGTTCAAACCTAAACAGTTCCAAGCTAAAAAGCCTGGAAGAAAACATCTGGCTGAGATGAGTCACAGCTCCAGAAGCTGGGAAAAGCCCAACGGGAGCCAAAGGAAACAGCAGGAATCCAAGGTCAGTAATTCAGAGTAATTAATGACCTCCCTTCGCTGCGCCTCCAGGCCCAAGGGCGGAGTTCAAGCGGGGCCGCCTCCCCCCGCTGGAGTGGGGGCTCCTCTTCCTTCTCCCGGGGTGCTTCCCGATCCCTTCCCGGTTTTAACCCATCACAGGATAGCGGGGATGGCTTCTGGAGGGACTCGGATGCCATCTAGAGGGACTCGGATGCCAACCCAGGGGACTTGGAGGAGCTGGAGAGGAGAGACCCTGAGAACCTCAGGATGTTCCACAAAGCCAAGTGCAAGGTCCTGCATGGGGGGGGGGGGGGGAATTCTGAGCACCAAGGCAGGATGGGAATGGATTGGGATAGCCCTGAGGAGAAGGCCTTGGGGTGCTGGGGGAGGAGAAGCTCCTCAGGAGCCTCCCCGAGCGCTCCCAGCCCAGAAACCAACCCCATCCCGGGCTGAATCCAAAGAGTGGGAGCAGAGGGGAGGGAGGGGGTTCTGCCCCTCTGCCCCGCTCTGGGGAGACCCCACCTGGGGTCCCGGGTCCAGGGCTGGAATCCCCAACAGGAGAAGGAGATGGAGCTGTTGGAGCGGGGCCAGAGGAGGCCCCGGGGATGATCCAAGGGCTGGAGAACCTCTGGTGTGAGGCCAGGCTGGGAGAGTTGGGGGTGTCCAGGCTGGAGAGGAGAAGGCTGTGGGGAGACCTTAGAGCAGCTTCCAGTGTGGAAAGGGGCTCCAGGAAAGCTGGGGAGGGGCTCTGGATCAGGAAGTGCAGGGCCAGGACGAGGGGAAGGGTTTTGGGGTGAAAGAGGGGAGATTGAGGTGAGATCTTGGGGAGAAATGTTCTGCTGGGAGGGTGGGGAGGCCCTGGGCCAGGGTGCCCAGAGCAGTGGTGGCTGCCCCATCCCTGGAGGTGTCCAAGGGCAGGTTGGATGGGGCTTGGAGCCCCTGATCCAGTGGGAGGTGTCCCTGCCCCATCCCTGGAGGTGTCCAAGGGCAGGTTGGATGGGGCTTGGAGCCCCTGATCCAGTGGGAGGTGTCCCTGCCCCATCCCTGGAGGTGTCCAAGGGCAGGTTGGGTGGGGCTTGGAGCCCCTGATCCAGTGGGAGGTGTCCCTGCCCATGGCAGGGGGTGGGACTGGATGGGCTTTGAGGTCCCTTCCAAGCCACCCCATTCCCTGATTCCATGATCCAGAACAACCCTGGAGACGAAGCCGTTTCCACGCCCTGAACACCAGAGGATTCATCCAAAGCACAAAACAAAGCCACGAATCCCAAGGAAAGGGAGGATTCGGAACACTGGGCTGGGGGGAGGACTCTTGAGTGGTTCCAATGTCCCTTCAGGGCCTCCCTCTCCACTTTCCTCCCCAATCCAACTCGAAGGAGCTCTTTGCTCCGTTCTCTGTTTGACCCAGGACCAAATTCCTTCAGAAACAACAGCAGAGGTGAAGGAATTGGTCCCAAAATCAACTTTTCACAGAAGGAGGCAAAAAAAGACCCAACTTTAGGTCAAGATCTGCGACGGTGCCAAAGGAGGTGGCGCGGCCACGAGCCCGAGGTCACCTGTCCACAGGTACCTCCGGCTCAAGACCCCCTCGGGGTGAGGGGGGTGAGGGGGGTGAGGGGCAGATCACCCCCTACACCCAAGGCCTGGCGAGGGCAGCCGCTTCCTGGTGCCCCACGTCCAGAATTCCAACACCTGAATTGGGATCAGGGGAGGAAAACCTTCCACGAGGCCACCACGGGGAGATGAGAGGTCCCACCTGTGTCCTACAGGGGATGTGGGATGGAGCTGTGGGACCTGGGATGGATCTGTGGGATGTGGGATCACCCACTGCAGCTCCCAATCCGACCTGGGATGGAGCTGTGGGACCTGGGATGGAGCTGTGGGACGTGGGATGGACCTGTGGGACGTGGGATGGACCTGTGGGACGTGGGATCACCCACTGCAGCTCCCAACCTGACCTGGGATGGACCTGTGGGACCTGGAATGGACCTGGGATCACCCACTGCAGCTCCCAACCTGACATGGGATGGAGCTGTGGGACGTGGGATGGACCTGTGGGACGTGGGATCACCCACTGCAGCTCCCAACCTGACATGGGATGGACCTGTGGGACCTGGAATGGACCTGGGATCACCCACTGCAGCTCCCAACCCGACCTGGGATGGACCTGTGGGACGTGGGATGGACCTGGGATCACCCACTGCAGCTCCCAACCCGATCTGGGATGGACCTGTGGGACGTGGGATGGACCTGTGGGATGTGGGATCACCCACTGCAGCTCCCAATCCGACCTGGGATGGAGCTGTGGGACGTGGGATGGAGCTGTGGGACCTGGAATCACCCACTGCAGCTCCCAACCTGACATGGGATGGAGCTGTGGGACCTGGAATGGACCTGGGATCACCCACTGCAGCTCCCAACACAACGTGGGATGGACCTGTGGGACCTGGGATCACCCACTGAAGCTCCCAATACGACCTAGGATGGAGGTGTGGGACCTGGGATGGACCTGTGGGACGTGGGATGGAGCTGTGGGAGCTGGGATGGACCTGGGATCACCCACTGCAGCTCCCAACCTGACATGGGATGGAGCTGTGGGACGTGGGATGGACCTGTGGGACCTGGAATCACCCACTGCAGCTCCCAACCTGACCTGGGATGGACCTGTGGGTCCTGGAATGGACCTGGGATCACCCACTGCAGCTCCCAATCCAACCTGGGATGGAGCTGTGGGACCTGGGATGGACCTGTGGGATGTGGGATCACCCACTGCAGCTCCCAACCTGACCTGGGATGGACCTGTGGGTCCTGGAATGGACCTGGAATCACCCACTGCACCTCCCAACCTGACATGGGATGGAGCTGTGGGACCTGGGATCACCCACTGCAGCTCCCAACCCGACCTGGGATGGACCTGTGGGATGTGGGATCACCCACTGCAGCTCCCAATCCGACCTGGGATGGAGCTGTGGGACGTGGGATGGAGCTGTGGGACCTGGAATCACCCACTGCAGCTCCCAACCTGACATGGGATGGACCTGTGGGACCTGGAATGGACCTGGGATCACCCACTGCAGCTCCCAACCTGACATGGGATGGAGCTGTGGGACGTGGGATGGACCTGGGATCACCCACTGCAGCTCCCAACCCGATCTGGGATGGACCTGTGGGACGTGGGATGGACCTGTGGGATGTGGGATCACCCACTGCAGCTCCCAATCCGACCTGGGATGGAGCTGTGGGACGTGGGATGGAGCTGTGGGACCTGGAATCACCCACTGCAGCTCCCAACCTGACATGGGATGGACCTGTGGGACCTGGAATGGACCTGGGATCACCCACTGCAGCTCCCAACCTGACATGGGATGGACCTGTGGGACCTGGGATCACCCACTGCAGCTCCCAACCTGACATGGGATGGGCCTGTGGGACCTGGAATGGACCTGGGATCACCCACTGCAGCTCCCAACCTGACATGGGATGGACCTGTGGGACCTGGGATCACCCACTGCAGCTCCCAACCTGACATGGGATGGGCCTGTGGGACCTGGAATGGACCTGGGATCACCCACTGCAGCTCCCAACCTGACATGGGATGGGCCTGTGGGACCTGGAATGGACCTGGGATCACCCACTGCACCTCCCAACCTGACATGGGATGGACCTGTGGGACCTGGGATCACCCACTGCAGCTCCCAATCCGACCTGGGATGGAGCTGTGGGACGTGGGATGGACCTGTGGGACGTGGGATCACCCACTGCAGCTCCCAACCTGACATGGGATGGGCCTGTGGGACCTGGAATGGACCTGGGATCACCCACTGCAGCTCCCAACCCGACCTGGGATGGACCTGTGGGACGTGGAATGGACCTGTGGGATGTGGGATCACCCACTGCAGCTCCCAACCCGACCTGGGATGGAGCTGTGGGACGTGGGATGGAGCTGTGGGACCTGGGATCACCCACTGCAGCTCCCAACCTGACATGGGATGGAGCTGTGGGACCTGGAATGGACCTGGGATCACCCACTGCAGCTCCCAACCCGACCTGGGATGGACCTGTGGGACGTGGGATGGAGCTGTGGGACGTGGGATGGACCTGTGGGATGTGGGATCACCCACTGCAGCTCCCAACCTGACCTGGGATGGACCTGTGGGACGTGGGATGGAGCTGTGGGACGTGGGATGGACCTGTGGGACCTGGAATGGACCTCGGATCACCCACTGCACCTCCCAACACAACGTGGGATGGACCTGTGGGACCTGGGATCACCCACTGAAGCTCCCAACCTGACATGGGATGGACCTGTGGGACCTGGAATGGACCTGGGATCACCCACTGCAGCTCCCAACCCGACCTGGGATGGACCTGTGGGACGTGGGATGGACCTGGGATCACCCACTGCAGCTCCCAACACAACGTGGGATGGACCTGTGGGACCTGGGATCACCCACTGAAGCTCCCAAACTGATGTGGGATGGAGCTGTGGGACCTGGGATGGAGCTGTGGGACCTGGGATGGAGCTGTGGGACCTGGGATGGAGCTGTGGGACCTGGGATGTACCTGGGATCACCCACTGCACCTCCCAACCCGACTGCAAACGCTGGGAGAGGCCCAATCCAGCAGGAATTTGGCCACTTCTGTTAAGGATAACAAAAGGGGCTTCCAGAAATCCATCAAGGGATGGATTTACAGGAGAACCTCTGCTCCTCATTGGACCTGGGGGAGAAGGTCCTTAGCTGGGATGAGGAGGAGAGGGGGCCCTGGGAAAATCGGCCTCTGGAGGTCACAGGGAGAGACAGGAAACCCAACGGATTCCAGGAGGGAATTACTGAGCCACCTGGATCCACCCAAATCCACGGCACCCGATGGATTCCATCCCAGGGGGGTGAGGGAGGTGGCAGAAGAGCTTCACCCAGCTCCTGGATAAACTCCTGGATAAACTGGGAGCTCCTGGATAAACTGGGAGCCCATGGATAAACTCCTGGATAAACTGAGAGCCTCTGGACAAACTGGGAGCTCCTGGATAAACTGGGAGCCCATGGATAAACTGGGAGCTCCTGGATAAACTCCTGGATAAACTGGAAGCCCACGGATAAGCTGGGAGCTCCTGAATAAACTCCTGGATAAACTGGGAGCTCCTGGATAAGCTCCTGGATAACCTGGGAGCCAAGGGATAACCTGGGAGCCAAGGGATAACCTGGGAGCCAAGGGATAACCTGGGAGCCAAGGGATAACCTGGGAGCCCCTGGAAAAACTAGTGGATAACCTGGGAGCCCATGGATAAACTGGGAGCTCTTGCATAAACTGGGAGCCCCTGGATAACCTCGGAGCCCCTGGATAAACTCCTGCATAAACTGGGAGCCAAGGGATAAACTGGGAGCTCCTGGGTGAACTGGGGGCCCGTGGATAAACTGGGAGCTCACGGATAAACTGGGAGCTCACGGATAAGCTCCTGGATAAACTGGGAGCTCCTGGATAAACTGGGAGCCATGGGATAAACTGGGAGCCAAGGGATAAACTGGTGGATAAACTGGGAGCTCCTGGATAACCTGGGAGCTCCTGGATAACCTGGGAGCCCATGGATAAACTCCTGCATAAACTGGGAGCCAAGGGATAAACTGGGAGCTCCTGGATGAACTGGGGGCCCGTGGATAAACTGGGAGCCAAGGGATAAACTGGGAGCTCCTAGATAAACTGGGAGCTCCTAGATAAACTGGGAGCTCCTGGATAAGCTCCTGGATAAACTGGGAGCCAAGGGATAACCTGGGAGCCCATGGATAACCTGGGAGCCCATGGATAACCTCCTGGATAAACTGGGAGCCAAGGGATAAACTGGGAGCTCCTGGATGAACTGGGGGCCCGTGGATAAGCTCCTGGATAAACTGGGAGCTCCTGGATAACCTGGGAGCCAAGGGATAACCTGGGAGCCAAGGCATAACCTGGGAGCCCGTGGATAAACTGGGAACCCGTGGATAAACTGGGAACCCGTGGATAAACTGGGAGCCCGTGGATAAACTGGGAGCCCGTGGATAAACTGGGAGCTCCCGGATAAACTCCTGGATAAAGTGGGAGCCCCTGGATAAAGTGGGAGCCCCTGGATAAACCCCTGGATAAAGTGGGAGCCCCTGGCTTGGACAGGTGCCCTCTCAGGTGGGTTGAGAAGCGTCTGGAGGGCCGTGCCCAGTGGGTGCTGGTGAACGGGGTCGGTGTCCCCAGGGATCAGAGTTGGGTCCAGCTCTGTTTCACATCCTCATCCCCGATTTAGATGAGGGGATGGAGTCCACCAGGAGTAACCTTGGGAATGACACCGGGGTGGGAGGGCTCTGCAGGAGCACCTGGACAGGCCGGATCCACGGGTGGATCCGACGGGATGAGGGATGAGGACGGGGGAAGCGACCCTTCCCCTGCGCTCGGCGTCGCTGAGGCCACACCTTGAGTCTGGCGTCCGGTTCCTGGGAAGGGTTGGGCTGGAGAGCGGAGCAAAGCTCTTCCCAGAGGGAGCCATCAGCCTTTGGAATGGCCTTCCCAGAGAGGGGGTGGAGTCACCATCCCAAGGCTGGATGTGGCACCGAGCGCCACCATCGGGAAACGACGAGAGGGTTGGGTTCAGGGTTGGACTTGGTGATCGTGGAGGGCTCTTCCAACCCGGATAATTCTAGGAATTTCACCAGCTGAAGGGGACTCAAGAGCCTGAAGGAAGAACGTGGAATAGATGGGACATGGAGGTGCTACCCCCAACAACCTGGGACATCCTCACACAACGGAAGCCAAGACGGAGCACGGAAACCACACCGGGAAACCCCAGCACCGTCGGGAATGCGGCAGAGAAGGAACCTCCTGGAGCCACCAGTGACCCCTCAAAGCACCTTCCCACCACGTTTCGGGCTCAGCAGGTCGTTAAGAGGTTTTAAGTGTCTTCTTGAGGTCCTTCCACCACCCAACTTCCAGCCCCAAGCCCACCCCGCGCTCCGCACGCAACCGGAAAGGCGGAAGGGAGAGGGGAAAGGACCTTCTCTCAGGTGGGGTCTCCAAAAGCAGGTGGTCAGGAGAGACCCCGCCCCGTGCCCTCGCGTGTACGTACTGCTTCATGGCCAACAGCTTGGAGTCCATGCTCTCCTGCTTGCCCTTCATCACCTGGATGTCCGTCAGCAGCTTGGTGACGTTGTCCTGCCGGACCTTGACGTCCTCGTTCTTTATATTGGACACCTGGAAGGAGAAGGGGAGGGATCAGAGGAGGTTCCTCTCCAAAAAAGGGTTCTTGAAGGTTCCCAGTTGGTACTGGAAGGACTGGAAGGACTCAACCTCCTGTCTCCAGCCCAAGAGATGCCTCGATGTAAGGGCAGGTGGTGTCCAACGGTGGGACACGGGGTTTGGGCAAGAATGGAGCTACCTGAGAGCATCACCTGGTGCTGCAGGGAACACCCTTGGAATGATGGGATGGGTTGGGATGGAAGGGACATCAAAGCCCATGCAGGTTCAACACCTCTGTCATGGGCAGGGACACCTCCCACTGGGTCAGGGGCTCCAAGACCCATCCAATCTGGACCTCAGCACCTCCAGGGATGAGGCAGGGACACCTCCCACTGGATCAGGGGCTCCAACCCCATCCAACCTGCCCTTGGACACCTCCAGGGATGGGGCAGGGACACCTCCCACTGGATCAGGGGCTCCAAGCCCCATCCAACCTGCCCTTGGACACCTCCAGGGATGGGGCAGGGACACCTCCCACTGGATCAGGGGCTCCAACCCCATCCAACCTGCCCTTGGACACCTCCAGGGATGGAGCAGGGACACCTCCCACTGGATCAGGGGCTCCAAACCCATCCAACCCAACCTTGGACACCTCCAGGGATGGGGCAGGGACACCTCCCACTGGCTCAGTGCTGGAAGCAATGAGAACGAGATCCATGAGGAAAAGGGACCGGTACCAAGGTGCTGCAGATCCCACCTGGGCAGGGCAGGCCCAACCAGAAGCTCTGTTGCCATAAACCAACACCCATCACCTCTTCCATCTCCCCAAGGCCTCCTGGATTGATCCTCTGGCTCTAAAGAGCTTCCCAAGCCCAAGAGATGTTCTCCAAACTCACACTGGTAACTTTCCTCTTGATGTTCTCCAGGAGGTGTTCTTGGCCTCGGATGAAGTACGGATGCTGGAATTCGGTGTCGTCCTTCTCTGGCTTCACCAATCCTCCCTGCTCGATGTGGACAACCTTTCTGAAGCCATCTGAAAGGCAAAGGGAGAAAAGCTCAGCAGGCTGAATGGAGAATCGTGGAATCATGGAATCATTTCAGTTGGAAAAGCCCTCCCAGCTCATCCAGTCCAACCATCGACCCCAAAGCCACCACTGAACCCCAAGCCCCACATCCAGAGGGTTCCCAAACCCCTCCAGGGATGGGGACTCTTCCCCCCTGCCCTGGGCAGCCTCTGCCAGCCCTTGGCCTCAAGGAATTGTCCCCAGGATCCAGTCTGACCCTGCCCTGGCCCAACTGGAGGCCGTTCCCTCTCATCCCATCGCCTGTCCCTTGGGAGCAGAGCCCAGCACCCCCCGGTTTCCTCTCCCAAAGCTGTGGACAGCGAGGAGGCCCCTCCTGAGCCTCCACCTCTCCAGTCTTTGACCTCGAACCTTCAGGATCTCCAGCCAAGGATAAGGAAAGGTACTGAAGGAGATGGAGCTGTTGGAGCGGGGCCAGAGGAGGCCCCGGGGATGATCCAAGGGCTGGAGAACCTCTGGTGTGAGGCCAGGCTGGGAGAGTTGGGGGTGTCCAGGCTGGAGAGGAGAAGCCTGTGGGGAGACCTTAGAGCAGCTTCCAGTGTGGAAAGGGGCTCCAGGAAAGCTGGGGAGGGGCTCTGGATCAGGGAGTGCAGGGCCAGGACGAGGGGAAGGGTTTTGGGGTGAAAGAGGGGAGATTGAGGTGAGATCTTGGGGAGAAATGTTCTGCTGGGAGGGTGGGGAGGCCCTGGGCCAGGGTGCCCAGAGCTGGGGTGGCTGCCCCATCCCTGGAGGTGTCCAAGGGCAGGTTGGATGGGGCTTGGAGCCCCTGATCCAGTGGGAGGTGTCCCTGCCCCATCCCTGGAGGTGTCCAAGGGCAGGTTGGATGGGGCTTGGAGCCCCTGATCCATTGGGAGGTGTCCCTTCCCACGGCACAGGGTTGGCACTGGGTGGGCTTTGAGGGGCCTTCCAACCCAAACCATTCCATGATTGTTAAGTGGAGGATTCAGGCTGGAGCTGGGAAGGTTTGGGTCCCACATTCCATGAGTTTCTTAAGGACATGGTTTAGGAAGGGCTCAGGCACAAGTTGGACTTGATGATCTCCGATGATTCCAGAGTCAACTCCACCACTTGCCTGGTGGAATGACAGCAATTCCCAAGGAATTTATGGAACCATGATTCCTGCAGCCTTGGAATAAAGAGGAGAGATGCCACAAAGGGAGCTGATCCCACCCTGAACGGGGGGAGGTCCCTCCAGCCCTGCCCTCCCAGAAATCCCTGGATCATTGTTTGAGATCTTTGCTGTTTAGGAGACCACGTGGAGGAATTCCCTGCTCCACGTGATGCCAGCAGGGACACACATGGAATCCTCCATGGGAGAATTCCCAAGGAACCTTCCCTCCTGACACAGGACGGTGGAGAACATTGATAATAGGCCAAGACCAGGAGAGCATTTGGAGCTCCTGCTCCAAGAACTTGGGAATATCAGGATCAAAGCGTCGGTGACTCCGGAATCCTTCACATTCCACAGAGTTTTCATGGATTTGCAGCTCTTTATTCCCTTTGGTGGAGCTGAAAACCCCCTCCAGATTCCCAAAACACGAGCGGTGGGAAACAAGAAAAGGTCCCAACCCAACGGAACGGCCGCAGCGCCCGACCCGGGCGGAGAGGGAGACCCTGATCCCAGAGAGAACATTCCCAGAGGATACTCACACATGTTGAGCTGGCGCACGAAGCTGGCCATGTTGTTGTGTTTGAAGTACTTGGGAAGGACCTCCTTGGCAAACTGCCCTTGGTCGAAGACGTGGAAGCTGTTCCCGCTCTGCCAAGAACCAAAAGGAAAAGGTCATCGGCCACCGTGATCCCGAAAGGAGTCCCAGAGCAGGAATCCTGGGGGAGCCAGGGAGACACCATGGAAACAAGGGAGGTGGGGTCTCCCCAGAGTGGGGCAGAACCCCCTCCCTCCCCTCTGCTCCCACTCTTTGGATTCAGCCCGGGATGGGGTTGGTTTCTGGGCTGGGAGCGCTCGGGGAGGCTCCTGTGGAGCTTCTCCTCCCCCAGCACCCCAAGGCCTTCTCCTCAGGAGCTGCTCCCGATCCCTTCATCCCCCTCCCTGCATTGAAACCGTGGATTGCTCTGACCCAGGTGCAGGACCTTGGCCTGGTTGAACCTCATGGGGGTCACCTGGTCCCGCTCCTCCAGCTCCTCCAAGGTCCCCCTGGATCCCATCCCACCCTTCTGGTGCCACCACGGCCCCGCTCAGCCCAGTGGCCCCACCAAAACTCCCGAGGGGGCCCCGGATCTCACTGTCTCTGCCATTGATGAAGACATTGACCAGCACTGGTCCCACTATGGACCCTTGAAGGACACCACTGCTCCCACCACTGGGAATGCTCAGTGGTGGTGGGAACATGCTTTGTTTGGAGATGTTGACATCCGACCAACGCACGAACCCATGGATGATCCAAGGGCTGGAGAACCTCTGGTGTGAGGCCAGGCTGGGAGAGTTGGGGGTGTCCAGGCTGGAGAGGAGAAGGCTGTGGGGAGAGCTTAGAGCAGCTTCCAGTGTGGAAAGGGGCTCCAGGAAAGCTGGGGAGGGGCTCTGGATCAGGGAGTGCAGGGCCAGGACGAGGGGAAGGGTTTTGGGGTGAAAGAGGGGAGATTGAGGTGAGATCTTGGGGAGAAATGTTCTGCTGGGAGGGTGGGGAGGCCCTGGGCCAGGGTGCCCAGAGCAGCTGTGGCTGCCCCATCCCTGGAGGTGTCCAAGGTTGTGTTGGATGGGGCTTGGAGCCCCTGATCCAGTGGGAGGTGTCCCTGCCCCATCCCTGGAGGTGTCCAAGGTTGTGTTGGATGGGGCTTGGAGCCCCTGATCCAGTGGGAGGTGTCCCTGCCCATGGAACACCAGAAGGTCTCTCCACACCACCAGAACCCACAGTTGGAAGCTCAAACCATCCGGATCTGCCCCTCGATCACAAATCCCACGGGCTGGATCCCCCCAGAGCTCGCTGCTGAGAGGATTCATCCACCAAAAAAAAAACAGGAAAAGGGAGGAATAAAATAATCCATTCAGCAAAATTCCTGTGGGAGAAAGCTCGGATCTGGCCTGAATCACAGAGCTCTGCATGTCCACATGGTCTCCTGGCTCCCTGTTGTCCCACAGGAGCCACAGAGGAAGGAAAAAGCCTTTTATCCTGCTGTACAACCAACAGGATAAGCACTGTTTGGTAAAGGATGAGAACAGGAAGCTGGAGAGGAAAGGAATCCGTAATCCCAGTGAATCAACGGCCTTTCCCTTCCCTCCCAGCCATCCCAGGCCTCGGGGCAGCTGGGAGCACTCTCATCCCAAACCACAACAAGGAGCAACAATCCACAAACCAACGAACAGGGATGGAAAGGAGCACCTGGGAATTCCAACCTGGACACTGACACCTCTTTCTTTCCTTTTCTCTTAAAGGAGAAATCCTTTGGGAATGGAGAACAGAAGAAGGTAGGGAGGTCTTTATAGAATCATGGAATGGGTTGGAATGGATCTCAAAACCCATCCAGTTCCAACACGTCTGTCATGAGCAGGGACACCTCCCACTGGATCAGGGGCTCCAACCCCATCCAACCTGCCCTTGGACACCTCCAGAGATGGGGCAGCCACCACTGCTCTGGGCACCCTGGCCCAGGGCCTCCCCACCCTCACAGGGAAGAATTCCCTCCCAATGTCCAATCTCAATCTCCCCTTTCCAATTTAAAGCCATTCCCCATTGTCCCATCACTCCATGTCCTTGGAAAAAGCCCCTCCCCAGCTTTCCTGGAGCCCCTTTCCACACTGGAAGCTGCTCTAAGGTCTCCCCACAGCCTTCTCCTCTCCAGCCTGGACACCCCCAACTCTCCCAGCCTGGCCTCACTCCAGAGGTTCTCCAGCCCTTGGATCATCCTCGGGGCCTCCTCTGGCCCTGCTCCAACAGCTCCATCTCCTTCTCCCGTTGGGGATTCCAGCCCTGGACCCGGGACCCCAGGTGAGGTCTCCCCAGAGCGGAGCAGAGGGGCAGAACCCCCTCCCTCCCCTCTGCTCCCACTCTTTGGATTCAGCCCGGGATGGGGTTGGTTTCTGGGCTGGGAGCGCTCGGGGAGGCTCCTGTGGAGCTTCAAGGCCGGGTTGGATGGGGCTTGGAGTCCCCGATCCCGTGGGAGGGGTCCCAGCCTCTGGCAGGGGGTGGCACCGGCTGTGCCTGGGCCTGATCTGCGGTGCCCCCGCTGCCCGGTGCCCACGTTGCGGCCTCCGCCGCACTCACCGGGCTCCAGCAGATCAGGGAATCGGTGTCCGGATCTTCCACCAGAGTCCACAGCTTCGTCAGGAAGGCCGGGACGTTGCTTCCGCCGCCCCCCCCCGCCCCTCCGGGCCCTTCCATCCCGGCCCTGAGCTCTCTGCCCACCCCCCGAGGTGCAGAAGCCGCTGCCCGGGCCGGGTTTCGAGGCTCCGGGGGGAATCGTTCAGAGCCCGTGGGGGGCCGAGGCCGCTCCCTGCGCACCCGCGGGGCCGGGCATGGCCGCCGCCATCTTGGGACGCGGCCGGAGCGCGCGCCCCCCCCTCAGCGGGAGTGGTTGCGCATGCGCGGGGCGGTCCCGGGCCACGCCCCCATAATTCACCGCATGCGCAGAAGCCGCGCCTCTCTTGCTCTGTTAATGCGCATGCGCGGAGCCGTCCAGGCCACGCCCGCGTCTTCCCGCGCATGCGTGGAATCCGCGGCGCACTCGGCCTTCGTCAATGCGCATGCGTTACGCAGCGCTTTGGCCACGCCTCTCGGAGGCTGCACCGCCTCTATGAGCTCCGAGTGGCCACGCCCCCTGAGCGCGGGGCGGCCGCGATGACCAGCCCCCCCCGACACGCGCATGCGCAGTGTCACACTCGTGGGGGCTGCACCTCCAGAATTAGGTTCTGCGTGTGCGCATGCTCAGAGCCGCAGCTTGGCCACGCCCCCTCACAGCTGGTGTCGTCTCAATAAGCGGGACCCCTCCTCTGTGCGCTGAGGCCACGCCCCCAAGCGCTCAGATCTCCTTAACGACGAGGGCCCCCTCTGCGCGTAGAGTAGAGGCTACGCCGTGGCCACACCCCATAATACACCTGCTCCGCCTTCATGAGCTGAGCCCCCCCCCCCGTATGCGCTAAGGCCACGCCCCCAGACGAATGCATCGCAATAAACCGCTTCCCTCTATGCGCATGCCCAGAGTCGTGGCCACGCCCCCGAAGGCCGTCAAGTCAATGACCGATTCTGTGTGCGCATGCGCACTGTCGCGCTGTGGCCACGCCCCCTCAGCGCGTCCGCGCGATGCGCTATTCCCCTCTATACGCATGCGCAGAACCGAGCAGTGGCCGCGCCCCCTTTGCATCTTTTCACCGGCGGTTCGTTGTGCGCATGCGCGCTTCCCGTTTTGGCCCCGCCCCTTCAGGTAGTGACCGGGGGGCGTGGCCGTTGCCTTTGACCCCCCCCGCACCCACGTGGTCCGCGCACGCGGGGCGCAGCCATGGCGGAGGTGAGGGGGGAGCGGGCGCGGCGGGAGGAGGAGGGAGGCCTTGTTGCCATGGTTACAAGCGGTGCGGCCTAACCCGGGGACCCGGCCCGGTGAGGCCTCGGCGGAGGCCGCCGGGCCTGACTCCCCCCACCCCTCCTCATCCCCCTTCCCGGTTCCATTCCAGCCGAGTCCCGGCGTGGAGAGCGAGGAGGTGACGGACAGCGAGGAGGAGAGCGAGTACTCGGGGCTGGAAGAGTCAGGCAGCGACAGCAGCGATGGGGAGGAGGAGGATGATGATGATGAGGAGGATGATGAAGATGAAGGAGGCTCTGGCAGTGTCTCACCGCCTCGGACACCGGTAAGGGCAGCGCCGACCCGGGGGCCAAGAGCAGGAAGGGTCTGGAGAGGGACCTGGAGAACCTGGATCCATGGGACAAGGGCAGGAAGGGTCTGGAGAGGGATCTGGAGAACCTGGATCCATGGGCTGGAGGCCAATGGGATGGGGATCCAGAAGGCTGAGTTGTGTCCTGTGCCAGTGAGGGTTTAGATTGGGGGCAATTCCTTGAGGCCAAGGGCTGGCAGAGACTGCCCAGGGCAGGGGGTGAAGAGTCCCCATCCCTGGAGGGGCTTGGGAACCCTCTGGATGTGGCACTTGGGGACAGGGTTCAGTTGGCACAGCGGGTTGAGTTGGCTGGACCTGGTGGGGTTGTCCACCAGGCGGGATCCGGTGGCTGTTCCCACCAGGCGGGATCCGGTGGCTGTTCCCACCAGGGAGGATCCGGTGGCTGTTCCCACCGGGCGGGATCCGGTGAGGTTCCCACCGGGCGGGATCCAGTGGCCGTTCCCACCAGGCAGGATCTGGTGGCTGTTCCCACCAGGCAGGATCTGGTGGCTGTTCCCACCAGGCAGGATCTGGTGGCTGTTCCCACCAGGCGGGATCCGGTGACCTATCCCACCAGGCGGGATCTGGTGGCTGTTCCCACCAGGCGGGATCTGGTGGCTGTTCCCACCAGGCGGGATACGGTGAGGTTCCCACCAGGCGGGATCCAGGAACCAATCCCACCAGGTGGGATACGGTGAGGTTCCCACCAGGTAGGATCTGGTGGCCGTTCCCACCAGGCGGGATCCAGTGCCCGTTCCCACCAGGCAGGATCTCCACGAGCTCCTGGGCTGTGGATGGAGAGAGCTCCTCGAGGCTGAGCGCAGCTCTCCAATGACATTGGAGACGGAGCAGGGTCCTGACTGGGTCTCTTCCCACGGGAGAAGGTCCAACTGGGGATCCACAGTGGGAAAAGACACCAGGTTTGACCAGGAAAACCTTGGGAGATCAGGAAGCCTCTGTGCGAGGGCGTCTCATTCCTGGTACAGTTTGGTCCTCTTGGATGCTCCCTTTCCCTCAGGAAGCTCCTCTGCTCTCCGTGTCTCTCTGGTGGAGCCTGGATGAGCTCCCAAAGACTTCCCAGGGCTTAAAATCCGTGGTGGTGTCACCTTGGGAGCTTCGGCTCCTCCAAGGAACTCGAAGAGTGCAAAGAGAAATTTGTGTCACCACTGGTGGGAAACTGGGAATTAGGAAGGGAGAAGGTTCTGGGAGAAGCTCAGGTCCTTCCTTGCTGCCCCTTCTTGCTCTGGAGCTGCCCTCGTGGTTTTGTGGGTGGGAGAGGAGGGAGAAGGAATTCAAAGCCTGGGATCAATGCAGGGAGGGGGATGAAGGGATCGGGAGCAGCTCCTGAGGAGAAGGCCTTGGGGTGCTGGGGGAGGAGAAGCTCCACAGGAGCCTCCCCGAGCGCTCCCAGCCCAGAAACCAACCCCATCCCGGGCTGAATCCAAAGAGTGGGAGCAGAGGGGAGGGAGGGGGTTCTGCCCCTCTGCTCCGCTCTGGGGAGACCCCACCTGGGGTCCTGGGTCCAGGGCTGGAATCCCCAACGGGAGAAGGAGATGGAGCTGTTGGAGCAGGGCCAGAGGAGGCCCCGGGGATGATCCAAGGGCTGGAGAACCTCTGGTGTGAGGCCAGGCTGGGAGAGTTGGGGGTGTCCAGGCTGGAGAGGAGAAGGCTGTGGGGAGATCTTAGAGCAGCTTCCAGTGTGGAAAGGGGCTCCAGGAAAGCTGGGGAGGGGCTCTGGATCAGGGAGTGCAGGGCCAGGACGAGGGGAAGGGTTTTGGGGTGAAAGAGGGGAGATTGAGGTGAGATCTTGGGGAGAAATGTTCTGCTGGGAGGGTGGGGAGGCCCTGGGCCAGGGTGCCCAGAGCAGTGGTGGCTGCCCCATCCCTGGAGGTGTCCAAGGGCAGGTTGGATGTGGTTGGAGCCCCTCATCCCATGGGAGATGTCCCAGCCCATGGCAGGGGTGGCACTGGGTGGGCTCTGAGATCCCTTCCCACCCCACCCCACCCATTCCCTGCTCCCCCCGTGGGCTCCTGGGGGGGTTGGAAGCTCCTCTCTTCCCTTTTCCCGCTCTTCCCAAGCCATTCCTGGGCTCCTCTCCCTGTGGAACCCCCCCCTGAGGCCCCAACTCTTCCCGAAATCAGCTCTTGGGGATGCTCAGCACCCCCTGAACCCCCGAGGCCCCCCCTGAACCCCTGAGGCCCCCCCCGAATTCCCCTCAGCAGCCCTTGAATCCCCCTCGGCACCCCCAGAGGCCCCTCAGCACCCCTCTGAATCCCCTCAGCACCCCTGAATCCCCTCAGCAGCCCCTCAGCACCCCCCGAGGCCCCTCAACCCCCCCTTGAATCCCCCTCAGCACCCCCGGAATCCCCCTCAGCACCCCCTGAATCCCCCTCAGCACCCCCCGAATCCCCCTGAATCCCCCTCAGCAGCCCCTCAGCACCCCCTGAGGCCCCTCAGCACCCGTTCCGAGGCCGAGGGGTGGGCGCTGCCAGGGTCGATCCTGCTCCCGGAGCCCCGGCATCGCCTGCAGTGATTTTTGGGGAGGTTTGGGGGGTTTTGCAGAGTGTTGACCTTTCCTTGGCGCCCTCTGGTGGAACCGGATCCCTGGGCACGGAGCTTCCCCTTCGTCCCAGCCTCGATTCCTGCCTTTATTCCCATCTCCAAACGCAGCCCCTGTGGAGCTGAGGGACACCCCCCGGGCCTGCCCACCCCAGCTGGGATATCCCAATATCCCACTGCCGGGAAAAAAAGCCTTTCCCTGCATCCAGGTACCTTGGAAGATGCAAAAAGCCTTTCCTGATGAGCCTGGAAAAGTGGGAATTCTTAACCCAAAGTGGGTTCCTCTTATTCCAAAGTGTATCCCAGACTTCCCTCCGAGCCCAGTGTGACCTGGACAGACCCTGTCCTGGTAGAAGAGCTTTAGGATTCCATGTGCATTCCCTGTTTCCCAGTTGGGCTCTCAGTGTCCTGGGTGAGGAATCGATGTCCCAGCTGAGCTTTTCCTTATTTTCCTGGAGGAGCTTTCAGGAGGGGTTGGAGCCCCAGGCCCATCCCTGGATGCTGTTGCTCTGGGGATGTGCCAGCTGGGGGGGAATCTCCAACGGATCCTGGGCCAGATCCCGGCTTGTGGCACCTCTTGGGGGAAAACTGGGATTTTACAAACCCCTGGAGGTGTCCAAGGGCAGGTTGGATGGAGCTTGGAGCCCCTGATCCAGTGGGAGGTGTCCCTGCCTCATCCCTGGAGATTCCAAAGGCCGGGTTGGATGGGGCTTGGAGCCCCTGATCCAATGGGAGGTGTCCCAGCCCATGGAGAGGAGTTGGAACTGGATGGCCTTTGAGGTCCCTTCCCACCCACCCCATCCCATGATTCCATGACCTGAGGAGCCCACGAGGTCTCTCTTTTCCTCCCAACCCACACGGATTGGGAATCTGAGCACCACTGGGACAAGAGCAGGAATTCCAAAGCCCCCCCCCCCCCACCTTGTGCCCCCACCTGGACATCCCCTCTCCCAGCCACCAAGAACTTGGATTTGGAGCTCCTTCTCCAAGAGAAGAGTTAAAAACCAGGGAAAGACGGAAACTCTCAACTCCAAAACCTGGAGAAAACCTCTCCAAAGTCCCTTTTTTCCAAATCTTTTCTACTAAAACCCTTTGTGGGGTTTCTTTTTTTGCTGGAATCTCCTCCTTTTGGTGGCCCTGGCTTTTCCAGACCCTCTCCCCCCCCTCCCTCTTCCCGTGGGCCCCTCGGGATCCGCCAGTGGCAAGAGGTGATCAGGAGCCGCCTGGATTTTACGGCTCCCCCCAGGGATGTTTTTTTCCAGGGCTGCTTTTCCGATTATTCCATGGAATCCTCCCGTAAATCCGATCCCAGGGAAGGGTCCTCCTTCTCCTCCTTCTCCTCCAGCAGGGGACGGCGAGGGGGGAGGGAGAATCTCTTTTCCAGGGAAGGAGTTGGAGCTCCTTGAGCACCAAAGCCGGGTCGAGGCGTGGGCTCAGGGTGGACGCTCCGCTCGTCGGGAAGGAATTCCCGGCCCAAGGTTGTCCCAGGGAGGTTTTCCTCTGACTGGAGAAGAACCTGTGGAGCCTTGGAGCAGCTCCAAGCTGGGACAGGAGGTGTCCTGCTCCTTGGAGGTTCTGGCATGGGAAAAAAGTTGGGATAAGCCAAGGAGATGATGGATTCGGCTCCTGGTGGTGCTGTTGATCCCAAAGCTCCTGGTGGTGCTGTTGATCCCAAAGCTCCTGGTGGTGCTGTTGGTCCCAGAGTTCCTGGTGGTGCTGTTGGTCCCAGAGTTCCTGGTGGTGCTGTTGGTCCCAGAGTTCCTGGTGGTGCTGTTGGTCCCAGAGTTCCTGGTGGTGCTGTTGGTCCCAAAGCTCCTGGTGGGTCAGGTTGATCCCAAAGCTCCTGGTGGGTCAGGTTGTTCCCAAAGCTCCTGGTGGTGCTGTTGATCCCAAAGCTCCTGGTGGTGCTGTTGATCCCAGAGCTCCTGGTGGTGCTGTTGATCCCAGAGCTCCTGGTGGGTCAGGTTGTTCCCAAAGCTCCTGGTGGGTCAGGTTGATCCCAGAGCTCCTGGGTGGGTCAGGTTGGTCCCACAGGCTGAAGGAGGATCTTCTTTGAGTTGATGGTTGGATTTGGGGCCTCCAGATGTCCTTTCCCTCATCATTTTTCTCTTTTCCTGCCTAAATTTCCCCTTTTCCCTTGTGCTGGGGAGTCCCTTCCCTTCCCTTCCCTTCCCTTCCCTTCCCTTCCCTTCCCTTCCCTTCCCTTCCCTTCCCTTCCCTTCCCTTCCCTTCCCTTCCCTTCCCTTCCCTTCCCTTCCCTTCCCTTCCCTTCCCTTCCCTTCCCTTCCCTTCCCTTCCCTTCCCTTCCCTTCCCTTCCCTTCCCTTCCCTTCCCTTCCCTTCCCTTCCCTTCCCTTCCCTTCCCTTCCCTTCCCTTCCCTTCCCTTCCCTTCCCTTCCCTTCCCTTCCCTTCCCTTCCCTTCCCTCCTTTCCCTCTTCCCTTCTCCAGGATCCAAGAGGAAGAGGAAACCTCGATGCTGATGGGACCCTGTGTCCCCCGAGGCCTTGGGAGCAGCTCCGGGTGCCTTTTCCCGGCCGCCTTCCCCTCTGGCCTCTCACTCAGCCTCTTCCCCCTCTCTTCCAGGATCCCGGGAAGCGCGGAGCCCTGGAGGCCGATTCCCGCTCGGAGAGCCGCGGAGCCCTGGTGGCTCCCGACGAGTACCGGGAGGACAGCTCGGACGAGGAGGTAGGAGACCTCGCGCCCTTCTCTTGGGCCTCGCATCCGGGCTGGAAGGCCATGGATTCCCTTCTCCAGCTCCAAGGGCTGGGATTCTCTCTGGGAATGTTGTCGGGGCCGTTGGGGGGACTCGGTGAAGTCGCTCGAGGGAGCGCTTGGAGCGCCCGAGGTGGCTGAAAGGGTCGGCCCAGCCACACGGGAAGAGCATTCCCGCACGGAACGTGGGAATAACCTTCCCATGGACCGGGAAGCACCCTTCTGCCCTTCCTAGAGGTGCCCGGGATGAGCTGGGCCTTCCAGCCCTGGACATGGAGCGGGTTTGGAGCCGTGGAGGGGGTGGTTGAGCCTCGCTCGGGGCTCTCCGGGTTTGCCGGGAACCTCCTCCGGGATTTGCGTGCGTCGGGAAAGGTTGGAAACCTTTGTTTGTGTGGAAAAGAGTGCAATGCCCTCGGGTTTGGCTCTTCCAGACAGACATCTCGTGCCTTTCTTAATCGTCTGCTCAATCAATTAATGCGATTGGCGGGGGGGGGGGGTCGGAATGCAGGGATTGCCAAGGCTCGCGGGGGCGCCCGGATCCGACCCTCGCTGCCGGGCCGGAGCCTTCACCTGGAAGGGCGCTGGACGGCCTCACCCAAGGCTTGGGATAAGGCCTTGGAGAAGCTTTCCATGGTGGGGGTCAGCTGGGATGTTCTGGGTCGTCTCCTTGATCGTTGCGAAGTAGCCGAGCGCGTTCCGACCGAGGAATTCCAGTGGCCGTGGCGGTGGGGGAGATATCGGGAGCAACGGCAGCGTTCTCTGCTCTTGGGCTGGGACTTTTCCAAGCTTCCCCCTCACCTCCAGGAGCCACCAAGGCTTCTGAGGGTCCCGACTTGGCCTTTGTGGGATGCCTTCAGTAGGGAATTGGGCCTCCCTCGACCTTCCTGGCCCGGCGAGGACCCCGCGAGATCCGACGTTAAGAGGCCACCTGGGCTGGCGCTGGAGCCGCCGGCGGCCCCTGCTTTCCCCCTTTTCCTCCCTCCCCTTCCCGGGTCTGGAATAGAGATTTAGAGGGGAAATATATGAGTATAGAAACCGTACACTTGTGTAATGTCTCCAGCACAACCCGGCGATGAAAAAAACAACCCCTTTCATGCCGGAATTCCAGGTCTTTCTCTCCCAGCTGGTCCTGCCGCAGGGCCCCCGGCGGGGGGAGCGCTGATTCAGAACCTGTTGACATCAGAGCAGCTTCCAGTGGCTTTGTTCCTTGTTCCCTCTTCCCAGCGCCTCTGTAATTGTATTTATCCCCTCTCTTCTGCTTCCTCCGCCTCGGGATGCTCCCGCCGGGAGCTCTGTCCGGCATCGCGCTCCGCGCTCTCGCTGCTGGGGTCTCGGGTGGTTCCAGAAGTGCTGGGATGGGGAGGGAGGCAGCCCTGGATCGGGAGGGGCGGCTTCCGTGGGAGAAAGGCTGGGAAAACGCTTTGTGGAGCCCCGACCTGGGGTCGTGGCTTCGTCCCCGTGGAAGCCTCCGTGAAATGTGTTGCTCGTTAGGAGGGCACTGAAACCAGGGGCTTCCAGTCCT
Source organism: Dromococcyx pavoninus (assembly GCA_033558185.1). Taxonomy (NCBI): domain Eukaryota; kingdom Metazoa; phylum Chordata; class Aves; order Cuculiformes; family Neomorphidae; genus Dromococcyx; species Dromococcyx pavoninus. The sequence continues at coordinate 155,185 of JAUMJL010000996.1, read as the reverse complement.
CTGGGTTAGGGGTGGGGGGTCCTGCACTTGGGTCACACCAACCCCACGGAGCCTCCAGGCCTTGGGAAGAGCATCTGGAAAGGTGTCCCGCTGGAAAAGGCCCCGGAGGTGTTGGTTGGCAGAGGCTGAGCAGTGGCCAAGGTGGCCCAGAAGGCCACCAGCACCTGGGCTGGGCTCAGCCCTGGGGTGGCTCCAGCAGGAGGCGGGCAGGGATCGTCCCCCCTGCACTCAGCCCCTGGAATCCCGGGCTCAGCTCGGGGCTCCCAGAAAGCCCTGGAGGGGCCGGAGAGCGTCCGGAGAAGGGAGCGGAGCCGGGAAGGGGCTGGAGAACAGGGGCTGTGGGAGCGGCTGAGGGACCTGGGGGGGTTTGGGCTGGAGCAGAGGAGGCTGAGGGGAGACCTCCTGGCTCTGGGCAGCTCCTGGAGAGGAGGCTGTGGGGAGGGGGGTGCTGGGCTCTGCTCCCAAGGGACAGGCGATGGGATGAGAGGGAACGGCCTCCAGTTGGGCCAGGGCAGGGTCAGACTGGATCCTGGGGACAATTCCTTGAGGCCAAGGGCTGGCAGAGGCTGCCCAGGGCAGGGGGGGAAGAGTCCCCATCCCTGCAGGGGTTTGGGAACCCTCTGGATGAGGGGCTTGGGGTTCAGTGGTGGCTTTGGGGCTGATGCTTGGACTGGATGAACTGGGGGATCTCCAGTTGCATCAGGGGAGGGTCAGACTGGATCTTGGGAAAGATTCCTTGATGGAAAGAGTGGTGGAAGCCCTGGCAGAGGCTGCCCAGGGCAGAAGAGTCCCCATCCCTGGAGGGGTTTGGGAACAGTCTGGATGCGGCACTTGAGGGACAGGGTTTGGTCACCACAAGTTGGTTGGATTGATGGTTGGATGGCATGAGCTGAGAGGGCTTTCCCAACCTCAATGATTCCGTAATTCCATGGTGCCTGTCTGTCTTCTCCTTCCTGCCCACTCTGTTGGAATTGTTCACGTGATCCTTGGCTTCTCTGGAGGGGTTTCAGTCCACGTGGTCGTGGCACCTGGAGACAGGATTCACTCAACATTGGACTGGCTGAGCTGGGAGATCTTTCCCAACCTCAATGATTCCATGATTCTTCCAGGCTCCTCTTCTTCAGGGGCTCTGAAATGGGGAACTTGGTTGGCTCTGGGCAGAGATCAAACCCTGTGCTCCTTGGCTGTTCCTGTCTCCGTGATAATTAGCTCCAAAGGGATCATTATCCTTAAGGATAACGGCTCTAAATGTGCCTGATGGGCAATAACCACGGACAATAGGAAGGAATTCTTCCCAGTGAGGGTGGAAAGGCCCTGGGCCAGGTTGTCCAGGGAAGTTGTGGCTGCCCCATCCCTGGAGGTGTCCAAGGTTGGGTTGGATGGGTTTGGAGCCCCTGATCCAGTGGGAGGTGTCCCTGCCCCATGGCAGAGGGGTTGGAACTGGATGTGCTTTGAGGTCCGTTCCAGCCTTTTCCATTCCATGATTCCATGAACTTTCAGGGCAGTTTGGGTACGGGGGGTGGGAAGCCATCCCTGGCTGCAGCTTGGGGTGCTCTCTGTGCTCCCCCAATCCCCAGGCTCCCACCTTCCCTCCCCATCCCCCCCCCCGCCCCGTGCTGCTCCCCCTGGACCCCCCTGGGCAGCCCCCGTATCCCTCTGCTCCCCCTCTGCTCCCCATCCCCCTCTCCTCCCCATCCCTCTGCCCCTCTCCTCCCCATCCCTCTCCCCCTCTCCTCCCCATCCATTCTCCTCCCCTTCCTCCCCATCCCTCTCCCCCTCCTCTCCCCATCTCCTCTCCCCATCCCTCTCCCCCCTCCTCCCCCATCCCTCTCCCCCCTCCTCCCCATCCCTCTCCCCCTCTCCTCCCCATCCCTCTCCCCCCTCTCCTCCCCATCCCTCTCCCCCTCTCCTCCCCATCCCTCTCCCCCTCTCCTCCCCATCCCATTCTCCCCCCTCTCCCTCCCCATCCCATTCTCCCCCTCTCCCTCCCCATCCCATTCTCCCCCCTCTCCCTCCCCATCCCTCTCCCCCCTTCCTCCCCATCCCATTCTCCTCCCCTCTCCTCCCCATCCCTCTCCTCCCATCCCTCTCCTCCCCATCCCTCTCCTCCCCATCCCTCTCCTCCCCATCCCTCTCCTCCCTCTCCTCCCCATCCCTCTCCTCCCTCTCCTCCCCATCCCTCTCCCCCTCATCCCTCTCCCCCTCATCCCTCTCCCCCTCATCCCTCCCCCCCTCCTCTCCATCTCTCTCCCCCTCTCCTCTCCATCTCTCTCCCCCCCTCCTCTCCATCTCTCTCCCCCCCTCCTCTCCATCCCTCTCCCCCCTCCTCTCCATCCCTCCTCCCCATCCCTCTCCCCCCCCCTCCCCATCCCGCTCCCCCCTCCCCATCCCTCTCCCCCCCTCCTCCCCATCCCGCTCCATCCCTGCGGTGCAATCGGAGCATCCCGCTCGGAGATGAATGGCCGGGAGCCGCGGCGGCCGTCAGGGCCTCGCTGGAGGAAGCAGTTTGGGGCTTTTGTTTGCTTCTCTTTCCTCCCGCAATGACTATTCCATATGGCAGGGGATAATGAATGAAGGAGCGTTGAGTGCTCCTCCGTGAGCCGGCGGCAGCTCCAAGCTCCGCTTCCCTCCTCCGCAGCGCAGCTGACCCGGCGGAGGAGGAGGTGGAGGGGGGGGGAAAGGGGGAAAAGAGGGGGGGGGGGGGGAAATGGGGGGAGGGAGGGCTCCGGCCTGAGGGAGCTCTTCTTTCAGTAGCTGATTAGCCAAGAAGGAAGAAAAAAACCACTTAAGCCGTGCAGAATGTGCTGCTGGCAGACGGCTCCGGCCGCTCATCGCTCCGGCTGCGTGTGCGGCGGGACCTGCTCTCCGCCCGCCTCAGCTCCAAGGAGGTGCTGCTCCAAGGAGATGAGGCACCAAGGAGATGAGGCACCAAGGAGGTGCTGCTCCAAGGAGGTGCTGCTCCAAGGAGGTGCTACTCCAAGGAGATGAGGCACCAAGGAGGTGCTGCTCCAAGGAGATGAGGCACCAAGGAGGTGCTGCTCCAAGGAGATGAGGCACCAAGGAGGTGCTGCTCCAAGGAGGTGCTGCTCCAAGGAGATGAGGCTCCAAGGAGGTGCTGCTCCAAGGAGATGAGGCTCCAAGGAGGTGCTGCTCCAAGGAGATGAGGCTCCAAGGAGATGAGGCACCAAGGAGGTGCTGCTCCAAGGAGATGAGGCACCAAGGAGATGAGGCACCAAGGAGATGAGGCACCAAGGAGATGAGGCTCCAAGGAGGTGCTGCTCCATGGAGGTGCTGCTCCAAGGAGGTGCTGCTCCAAGGAGATGAGGCTCCAAGGAGATGAGGCACCAAGGAGGTGCTGCTCCAAGGAGATGAGGCACCAAGGAGGTGCTGCTCCAAGGAGGTGTTGCTCCAAGGAGATGAGGCTCCAAAGAGGTGCTGCTCCAAGGAGGTGCTGCTCCTCCAAGGAGGAGGTGCTGCTCCAAGGAGGAGGTGCTGCTCCAAGGAGGAGGTGCTGCTCCAAGGAGGTGCTGCTCCAAGGAGGTGCTGCTCCAAGGAGGAGATGCTCCAAGGAGATGAGACACCAAGGAGGTGCTGCTCCAAGGAGGTGCTGCTCCAAGGAGGTGCTGCTCCAAGGAGGTGCTGCTCCAAGGAGGAGATGCTCCAAGGAGGAGATGCTCCAAGGAGGAGATGCTACTCCAAGGAGATGCTACTCCAAGGAGATGAGGCACCAAGGCGGTGCTGCTCCAAGGAGATGCTCCAAGGCTTCCCACTCGGAGCCTGCCTTAAGGCAGGGAAGCTTTCTCCTTCCCCCCTTCCTCACAGCCAGGGAGAGGGTCCGGTTGCGTCACCGTGCGTGGCTGACGGTCACGGAGCAGGGAAAGGAAGGGTGATGAGGAGCTCCGGGCGTTGGGTTTGGAGTGGGAAGAGTGGGAGCACTGCTGGGATCATAGAGAGGTGGAATGGACACCTCCAGGGATGGAGCAGGGACACCTCCCACTGGATCAGGGGCTCCAACCCCATCCAACCTGCCCTTGGACACCTCCAGGAACGTTGAGATGGAGCTGGGCATGTCGGATCCAGGAGAGGATTGACCCAGCAGGTGCTTTGCCACGGCTTTTGTGGGCTTGGCCAGGAGACCAGGGCTCCTTTGCTCCGTTCTCTGCCCTCGTGGCCATCCTGGAGCAGAACCCAGAGCTTCTCCAGCCACTCCAAAGCCGTTCCCACCACCAAGACCTCTCTGAGGTTGGGATCTGGGTCATCAAGGGGAAGAACAGGAGAGCAGGTTCCCAGATCACCTGGGCAGGTGTTCCTGCTGCTGAATTCCATTCTTTTTATGTTCCTTCCCTCTTTTCTTAAAGGGAAACCCCATCCTGACATTCCTGTGTCCTTTCCTAAAGTGCTTGGTCCTTCCTGGGGGGCTCTGAAAGCCGTTGATGAGGTTCTTAGGGACATGGTAAGGTCGGACTCGATCTCCAAGGTGTTTTCCAATCAGATGATTCCATGATTCTACACTGATAAGAGAGCAGGACAGGGAAGTCCCAGATCCTGGTGAAGGGATCTCCCCGATTCCCAGACGCCTGTGCTAAGTGTCAAATGTTTACAGTAAGGAAGTCCTTGGAAAGCACTGGTGGAAGTGTCGGCTCGGCATCGGGAAGGGGCTTGGAAATGGGATGCTTGGAGAGCACCGAGGGCTTCCTTCCAGCTGCAGCACCACGCTCCATTGCCATTATTCCACTTTGAGAAGAAGCAGGGAGAGCTCCAGAGATGGATAACTGGGATAATCGATGGCCCGGGGGGGGGGTCAGGGGGGAAATCTGGGGCTGAGGAGATGCGAGAAGACGGGATTTGTGTGGTTTGGAGGCGAAGCGGAGCCGGGAACAGGATGTGGGAGGCAGGAATGGGGATGGGGGGAGGCTGGATGAGATGAAAAGGCATCAGGTTCGGGGCTGGAATGGCAGGAGAGGGACACGGACACCACGCAGACGGATTCTCTTACGCCCCGAGCTGCCGGAGGCTTTGCGAAGGGTCTGTGGATCCTGACGGGAATGACAAGAACATCTGGAGCTGCAGCCTTTGCACGGGACTCTGCGGCTCAAAGGGTGGCCCTGACTCCCAGAGAGGGTCCCTCTCAGCACCCGGAGCAGCCGGGCAGTGGGAGCCTCTTCCCAGAGGGATTGGGGACCGGGAAAGGGCGAAGGATCCAGGAGCCGCTTCGCCTCCTGCTTGGAGTAGGGGAGGGAGGGCTCTGCAGCACCGTCGCCTCTCCTTGGTGCTCTTTCGAGGTGCAATTCCCAGCTGGAATTCCTGTGGATTTCCTGGCACGAGGCATAGTGCAGGCTGGTGCAGAGACCACAGGGGCCACGCTTTGGTGCCCGAGCCCCCATTCCTGCCTTTCCCTGTGGTCTTTCCCTGTTTCCCAGTTAAACAGTGGGAGGTTTCCAAGCTGAACCCGGTGTTTTGGTGCCCGCTGGCACCTGGGAATGCTCCCCCAGGAGGGGAAAACAGCAGCAGCCACTTGGATTTCCAGCCAGGATGGAAAGTTTCCCTGTGCTGGAGGGTGGAGAGGCCGGAGCTGGAGGAGCTGGAAGAGCTGGAGCTGCCCATTCCATGCCCACAGCTCTGCCCAGACCTGCCTGGGATGGGAGGTGGTGGTAGGGGGGCTCCCCGCCACGCTGACCCAGTGGGATAATTCCTCTGGATCAGGAGAAGGAACATCCCGGGCTTCCCAGGGAAGGGCAAAGCCAAGAGCTCGCGGGGCAAGCGTGGAAAAGCATCGCCGCGTCGCTCCGTCCTTTTGGCTGCCCCGAACTTGATATTTAAAGCTGAGCAGCTCAGTCGGGGCAGGAAAGGCTTTTTCCTTCTGGAAGGAATGACATCACCGAATCCCTGACCCAGGGAGAGCGAGGAACCCGCAGCAGCTCCTCCTGATGAGTGGAAACTTTTCCTCCTCGCTTCTTAATTCCCTTTTCAACCCTCCCCCTGCGCTGGCTCCGCGAGCGCTGCCCCCGATGCCTCTCTGCTGCCACCACGGCAGCCTTGGAGCTGCAGAGGGGCTCCTCCACCTCTGCCCAGGGCCTGGAGCACCTCTGCTGTGAGGACAGCCTGGGAGAGCTGGGGGTGTCCAGGCTGGAGAGGAGAAGGCTGTGGGGAGACCTTAGAGCAGCTTCCAGCATGGAAAAGGGGCTCCAGGAAAGCTGGGGAGGGGCTCTGGATCAGGGAGTGCAGGGCCAGGACGAGGGGAAGGGTTTTGGGGTGAAAGACGGGAGATTGAGGTGAGATCTTGGGGAGAAATGTTCTGCTGGGAGGGTGGGGAGGCCCTGGGCCAGGATGCCCAGAGCAGTGGTGGCTGCCCCATCCCTGGAGGTGTCCAAGGGCAGGTTGGATGGGGCTTGGAGCCCCTGATCCAGTGGGAGGTGTCCCTGCCCCATCCCTGGAGGTGTCCAAGGGCAGGTTGGATGAGGTTGGAGCCCCTGATCCAGTGGGAGGTGTCCCTGCCCCATCCCTGGAGGTGTCCAAGGGCAGGTTGGATGGGGCTTTGAGCCCCTGATCCAGTGGGAGGTCTCCCTGCCCATGGCAGGGGGTTGGAATTGGATGGCCTTTGAAGTCTCTTCCCATCCACCCCATCCCATGATGATTCTCTCCCACTGGGAATGGCTGTGCTCATGGTGCAGCATCTCTGGGTCCCACACCAAGGTGGGAGCTCCCTTCTGCCACCTGAACCTTCTCCCAAGGTTTGGAGTTGCCCTTTGGCACTGTCTCCATCCCCCTTTCCCACTTTTCCCCAGGTGCACCATCAAAACCCTTTGCTGGCCGCTCCGTTGGCAGCTCCCAGGTGCCCCCAGCCTCCTGGAAGAGGGATCCAGGATGGACACAGCCAAGGGTTGTCCTGGTGGGATTCACACTTCAGACCCTCCCCATCTTCTCCAAGTGACTCAAATCCCTCCTCTGCCTCAGCTGGTGGAGCCACGGAGCCTGGGCTTGCAATGTTTCTCCAGGAGGAGCAGCCTTGGAATTGTGGCCCTGGGCCAGGAGCCTGGGCATTGCCCTCCAGACAGGACCCCCGGGGCCGAGGGCACTGCTGGGCTTCTCCAAGCCCTGGTTCCAGGTTGGAACCAGCTCGGCCTTGGGACCAGGAGCACTTCCAGAGCCGGATCCGTTGGCTGCTGTTCCAATGTCCCACTTCATTAAGCTCGGCTCCTCTCCGGGTGCTGGAGAACGTCTGGAGGAAGCAGGAGGCAGCCTTGGCCGGGGCAGGGGACCAGGATGGGTTGGGAAGCCAAGGGCTGGTGCTCCAACCCAAGGAGCAGCTTCCTGACGGCACCAGATCCCGCAGGAATCCATCTCTCCCAGGGTTCTGTTTGGCTTTGCAGCCCCGGCTCTGCTGGTGGTGCCAGGGAGCTCCTTGGGAAGATTCCCGGCTCTGCGGCCCTAGGACAGTGCTGAGAGATTTGGGATGGTTTGGAATCTTGGAATCATGGGATGGGGTGGGTTGGAAGGGGCCTCAAAGCCCATCCAGTGCCACCCCCTGCCATGGGGATCACAGCTCCCACTGGATCAGGGGCTCCAACCCCACCCAACCTGCCCTTGGACACCTCCAGGGATGGGGCAGGGACACCTCCCACTGGATCAGGGGCTCCAAGGCCCATCCAACCTGCCCTTGGACACCTCCAGGGATGGGGCAGGGACACCTCCCACTGGATCAGGGGCTCCAAGCCCCATCCAACCTGCCCTTGGACACCTCCAGGGATGGGGCAGCCACCACTGCTCTGGGCACCCTGGCCCAGGGCCTCCCCACCCTCCCAGCAGAACATTTCTCCCCAAGATCTCACCTCAATCTCCCCTCTTTCACCCCAAAACCCTTCCCCTCGTCCTGGCCCTGCACTCCCTGATCCAGAGCCCCTCCCCAGCTTTCCTGGAGCCCCTTTCCACACTGGAAGCTGCTCTAAGGTCTCCCCACAGCCTTCTCCTCTCCAGCCTGGACACCCCCAACTCTCCCAGCCTGGCCTCACACCAGAGGTTCTCCAGCCCTTGGATCATCCCCGGGGCCTCCTCTGGAGCTGCTCCAGTTTATCTATGGATGGAAACTCCTTGCAAACCGGCATTCCCTGCCGGATCTGGGTCCGGCAGCCGGATCCCAAGGCAGTTGCTCATACCCACGAGGATTCCTTGGAGCAGACATCACTTGGATGTATCAGAAAGCATGGATCTGAGACCCAAAAGGAGTCCTCTGCTTGGTGGGAAGGAGAAGCGTGCAGAGGGTCAGGACTGTTGGGAAGAGGCTCGTGATTCCAGGGAAAAGCAAGCACGAGCATCCTGGTTTTCCCAGACGTTCGTTGGGGAGCCTGGGCTGAGCAGGACACGGAAACGAATCCTTGGACTTTGCCTTTGGAGATTTGTGCCCTCAGAGGGCTTTCAAAAGTGTTCAAAGATCACCTGTTGAACTCCCAATCCATAAAAACCTTGGCAAAGTAGGGGGTAATCCAATGCCAGCTCCAAAAATCCCAAAGGAACCAAAACCCAAGCGTGGATCGACCGTGCGACCTCGGGGGTGATTTCTTTCGTGTGCTGAAAGGGAAGAGATGGCTCTGGCAGCAAGAATTCCACCTGCCTGGGTCAGGGATCCCGGTGGGAAGCACAGGATGGAGCCCCTGGGGGGATGAGGAGGTCGTCCACGTGACCAGGGGTCAATCCCAGGTTGGGAGCGCCCGGAGCAGAGTGAGGAGGGGATGGAGGAGGAGAAGGGTCACCTCCTGCTGGAATGTGGCTGATGGTGTTGGTCTGTCCTTGGCTTCCTGGGAAAAGGGGAAGGTGGGAAAGGGCTTCCCCAGATCTCCAGTTGGTCCAGGACAGGGTCAGGCTGGATCCTGGGGACAATTCCTTGATGGCAAGAGTGGTGGAGCATTGGAAGAGGTTGCTCAGGGCAGTGGGGGGGGGGTCCCCATCCCTGAAGGGTTTTCAATCCATGTGGATCTGGTGCTCAGGTGGAGTTGGCGGTGCCGAGGGAAGGGGTTGCACTTGGTGATCTTAAAGGCCTTTTCCAACCTCAACAATTCCATGATTCCATGGTTCCACCACACCACCCACCAATAAGAGCCACGATGCAGCTGCCAAAGGAGCTCAGATCCCGCTGGGACCGGTGGACACATCCCACCACCCTCCCCTTCCGGCCCGGAATGCCAGTGCTCCAGGAACATTCCCAGCTGGACAACCCTTGACCCACAGCTCCATCCAGGCTCTCCCAGGAAGCACCAGGAGGCACTGGAATGAAGCCCTCTGCCTGCTCCAACGCTGCTCCCCTGGGGCTGGAGGAAGCCAGGCTGCTTTGCCAGACTCTTCCGCGCCGGCAGTTCCAGCTCCTCTATCTTCCAGAGCTTTCCAAAGGCTTTGATTACTTTGTTCCAGGGTTTTTCCAGGAATTGAACCTCAGAGTGGTGTTTTTTTGGACAAATTGTGCTACTGGATAGGGAGAGATGAAGGAAAAAAAGGAGCTGAGTGGGGCCAGGGAGGGCCCAGCTTGGCCTGGAGGTGATGGAGCAGCCTCGGAGCATCCCAGGCAGAGCCGGCGTTCCCGTTGGGAAGGGGGAAGTGGCTGAGGCGAAGTTTCCCTGGCAACGGGGTTGAGACAGACCCCGGTCCCAAAGGAAGAGGGAAGGCAAGCAGGGAAGGACCAACAACCTACAGAATCGTGGGATCATGGAATCGTTGAGGTTGGAAAAGCCCTCCCAGTTCATCCAGTCCAACCATCGGCCCCAAAGCCACCACTGAACCCCAAGCCCCTCATCCAGAGGGTTCCCAAAGCCCTCCAGGGATGGGGACTCTTCCCCCCTGCCCTGGGCAGCCTCTGCCAGCCCTTGGCCTCAAGGAATTGTCCCCAGGATCCAGTCTGACCCTGCCCTGGCCCAACTGGAGGCCGTTCCCTCTCATCCCATCGCCTGTCCCTTGGGAGCAGAGCCCAGCACCCCCCTCCCCACAGCTCCCATCTTTCCAGAAGAAGAGCCCAACTCCTCTCAGGAGTCCCCGTGGCCAGGATGGGGCAGGAGGTGTAAATTAACCCTGTGGAATTCCATGAGGACACCAGGAAACAATGAACTGTGAGAAGGTCCGAGCCGCTCGGGAAAGTTCTGGATCCCCATCCTTGGGGTTATCCAAACCCCCCTGGACTTGCTCCTGGGCACCAACTCCTGGAGATCCTGCTTGAGCGGGGCTCGGGAGAGCTCCAGAGGGTCCTTCCCATCCCAAGCAAAGAGAATCCTGCTCAGGGGCCCCAGTGGGTGGCCCTGGATGAGGCCCTGGACCGGGGTGGGGGTTCCCATGTCGGCACCGTTCGCGTCCGTTCCCATTTGATGGGGCCTCGTCGTGGGTCGGTGGCTCCAGAGAGCCCTGGAGGTCTGGGAACCCACGGGAGCTCCTGGGAATCCTTGGAGTTGGCAGTGATGGGGTAAGGGTTGGGCTTGGAGTCTTGCAGGTCTTTTCTTACAGTTGGAGTTGGTCTTGGAGGTCTTCTCCAACCTTAATGATTCCATGATCTTCTGAAAGGTCTTCAGAACCTAAAGGATTCCATGATCCTATGAAAGGTCTTCTCCAACCTTAATGATTCCATGATATTAAGAAGGGTCTTCAGAACCCAAAGCGTTCCATGATTCTATGAAAGGTTCTTCAGAGCCTAAAGGATTCCAGGATTCCATGGTTGTCCCTCTCTCTGTGATTAGGAGGAGGAATTCTTAGGAGGACCTTCCAGCGGCGCCGTTGGGTTGGTGTTGGGATGTGGAGCTCCGGCCAATACGGTCTCGTTTCCCAGGGGATGGGACCGGAGGAGATGACCTCAAGTGGCTCCAGGGCAGGGGCAGAGTGGACACTGGGAAAAGTTTCCTCCTGGAAAGGGTTCCCAGGCCCTGGCAGAGGCTCCCAGGGAGGGGGTGGAGTCCCCACCCCTGGAGGGGTCCAAAGGGTGGGGGGATGAGGTGCTCAGGGATCTGGATTGGGAAGGGGACAGGGATGGGTGGACTCTGATCTGCAAGGTCTTTCCCACCCAGGGCATTCCATGATTCCCTCTCGGAGCTGATCCTGCTCTCCTGCTGCAGGAACCTAACACTTACAAAGTCGTAGTGGCCGGGTTGGGTCGGACTCAGGGGGATGATCTCAGGGGGCTTTTCCAAGCAGGTGATTCCACAATTCCCTGCTCCCCCAGCCCTGCAGCAGAGGCACCACCAGGACCTCGGAAGCGTCGCCCGGTGCCTTCGCTCTCCTCCAGGGCTGGGACTCCGGAGCGTGCGGAGCCGCTTCCCGGAGGCTCTTTGTGTCTCCAGGATCCTCATCCGAACCCCTTCCCTGGGTTCTACCACCTCCCACCCCACATCTTCCAGGGGAGGGGGGGGGGGACCTTGACCTCTGCCCCCTTCGTGGCCCCAACGTCCCCCCCCCGGCCCGTGCCGCTCCTTCTCCCGTTTCCAGAGCTCCGGAGCGACCGATCCCTCTTTGTTTTAGGGAAGCACCTCTCCCGGTGGCCACCTTGGCTTGGAGATCACTCCTGGCCGAGCTCTCCTGGCAGGATCTGAGGGGTCAAACCAACCCTGGAACCCCCTTCTCCTCCTTCTCCTGTCCCGTCCCCCCCCCCTCCCCGCTCGTCCCATCTCCTTCCGCTCCCGGCGTCAGGTTTTCCAACCGCGCGTCAGGTTTTCCCATTAGGTGGAGGGGACGGGAGGACACTTGGATTCCGAGGGATGTGAGTCCCATCTGCTCCAGGAGGAGAGGGTCCTGCTCCTCCGAGGGGTCCTGAGGGGGTTTGAGCTCCTTCCGGAGCGGGGCTGGGGTGGAAGGGGAGGAGGAGATCTTAGAATCGTAGAATCGTCTGCTTGGAAAAGAGTTTGGAGACCATCGAGTGCACCCATCCCTGTCCTCTTCCCAAAGCACATCCCTGAGCACCTCATCCACCCATCCTTTGGACCCCTCCAGGGATGGGGACTCCACCCCCTGCCTGGGCCAGAGCTGCCTTGGGTGGGATCATCTCCTACGGGACTTGGGAGTCACCAAGACTGGCCTGGAGAGGGTCTGGAGAGGGATCTGGAGAACCTGGATCCATGGACCAGGGGCAGGAAGGGGATGGAGAGGGATCTGGAGAACCTGGATCCACGGGCCAAGGGCAGGAAGGGTCTGCAGAGGGACCTGGAGAACCTGGATCCATGGGCCAAGGGCAGGAAGGGTCTGCAGAGGGACCTGGAGAACCTGGATCCATGGGAATGTGTCTTGTGCTCCTCCTGAATCCTTCCTTGGGTTGCAGAGCGAGGAGGGGGGAGCCTGGAAGGGGGGGGGGGGGGGGTTGCAGGTGTGGAGCCGACAGGTTGGAAGGGCTCATCCTGCAGGAGGGGGTGGAATTCTGCTCCCACACTTTCAGAGAGGGTATTCCCAGGAGGGCTTGCCAGGCAGGGTTGAATCCAGGTGGAATTGGAGCCCACCTGGGTGTGACTTTTATCCTTCTCCGGGCTCGAGGGACATCAGGGACATCATGGGGAGGGGGGGGGGGGCTGGGGGGGCTGCACGGCCTCCAGATGCTGCTTTGGGCTCCATCCCTCTCCCCCATCCCATCCCATCCCATCCCATCCCATCCCCATCCCATCCTCCATCCTAACCCATCCCACCCCACCATCCCATTCCCATCCACATTTTGTCCCCATTCCCATCCCATTGTTATCCTTGTCCTCATCCAATCCCATCCCCATCCCATCCTAATCCCATTCCAATCCCATCCTGTCCCATCCCCATCCTCATTCTGTCCCCATCCCATCCCAGTCCACCATCTCCATCCTCATTCTGTCCCCATTCCCATCCCATTCCATTCCATCCCAGTCCACCATCCCCATCCTCATTCTGTCCTCATTCCCATCCTGTTATTATCCTTGTCCTCATCCAGTCCCATCCCCATCCCAATCCCATCCCCATCTCAAAACCATCCCATCCCATCCCATCCCCGTCCCATCCCATCCCACCATCCCATCCTCATTCTGTCCCCATTCCCATGCCGTTATTATTCTTGTCCTCATCCAGTCCCAGTCCTATTCCCATCCCATCCCACCATCCAATGCCATCCCCATCCTCATTCTGTCCCCATTCCCATCCCATTATTACCCTTGTCCTCATCCAGTCCCATCCCCATCCCATCCCAATCCTGTCCCATCCCACCATCCCATCCCCGTCCTCATTCTGTCCTCATTCCCATCCCGTTATTAATCTTGTCCTCATCCAGTCCCATCCCAATCCCATCCCCATCCCAATCCCATCCCCATCCCAATCCCACCCCAATCCCATCCCCATTCCCCCTCCTCGCTCTCCGCCCAGCCGGGGCCCCCCCTGCTCTGCCTTTCCCTCTCGTTAATCTTTAACGAGCGGCTCTTGGCAGCTCCTCCAGGGATCCAACACTTCCCGTGCTCCGTCTGGAAGAGGCCGAGGGGGGGCCAACGGGAGCCTCTTGGCCTCCGTTGGGGTTGGATGAGTTGGGGGGGGGGGGGGGGGGGGGGATTTGCACGGCTCACAGGTTCTCCCTCTTCCCGTGCTCTCTCCGTGCCTTTCCCGGCCCCAGACGGCTGCTCCGTGCTCGGAGCGGAGCTGAGGCTCCTCTTTCCCGCGCTGGGTGGTTGCCCACGGGGCTGGAGAAACCCATGGATCCGGAGAAACCCATGGATCCACATTGGCCACCGAAAGCAGGACCTTTCCAGGTCCTGGTTTGCTCCCGAGCTCTTCCCGAGGGCAGAATCGGGAATGGGGCTCCTTCAGCTTTGGGTTCTCCAGGTCCTCAGTTGGGAATGGGAATGGGAAGGACAGGATTGTCCAGGAAGGGAAAGGGATGCGTGTGTTCCCCCACCCCCTCCCAACTCCGGGAGCAACTCCCAAGGTGTTGAGAATGGAAAAGTCGGAGCAAAGAAAGGGATTTGCCAAAATTAACAGTTGATTTGGGTTTGTGGGGAAGCGGGAGCCAAAACGCCAGGAATTTTGGATTCGGAAAGGGGAAACTTTTTGTTTCTGTGGGCAATAAATCAGCACGGAAAGATTGGAAGTGGGGAGGGAAGGGGGAGAGCAGGTCCTGGCCGTGGCTGGTGCAGGAGCAGCCCCATTCCCATGGGATCTGGCCCAGCTGGTGGCTCACTGGTGGGATTTAATGGCTTTAAACTGGAAGAGGGGGAAGATTTATGTTAGACTTTGGGAAGAAATTCATCACAGGGAGGGTGGGGAGGACCTGGCCCAGGTGGTCCAGGGAGGTTGTGGCTGCTCCATCCCTGGAGGTGTCCAAGGGCAGGTTGGATGGGGCTTGGAGCCCCTGATCCAGTGGGAGGTGTCCCTGCCCATGGCAGGGGGTGGCACTGGGTGGTCTTTGAGGTCCCTTCCAACCCACCCCATCCCGTGATTCCCGTCCTTTGCTGCTGCTCATTCCCAGCCTCCGGCATCGCCGCAAAGGAGGGGGAGCTCAGGGCAGGGAACACCATTCTCTTCTCCGGCCTCATCCCAGAGTTTATCTCCCGCCACGTGCAGGGAAGGGGAAGCCAACACGAGGTCTTGGCAGCTCCTCCAGGGATCCAACGCTTCCCTTGCTCTGCTCCGTCTGGAAGAGGCCGAGGGGGCCAACGGGAGCCTCTCGGCCTCTGTCGGGGTTGGATGAGTTTGGGGGGGTCAAGGTCGGGGTCAAGGTCGAGCTGGGAAGTTGAAGGACTTCCCAGAACGCTTCCTGGGAAGAGGTTTCTGGAGGCCAAACCCAGACCTGGCCTCCAGGGTGGCGTTTTGGCTGATTGGGAGAGGAGGTGGGGAGAGGACACTGGGAGAGGAGGTGGAAGGAGAGGACATGAGAGGAGATGAGAGAGGAGATGGAGCAGAGGGCATGGGGAGAGGAGATGGGGAGAGGAGCTGGAGATGGAGCAGAGGGCATGGGGAGAGGAGATGGAGATGGAGCAGAGGGCACAGGGAGGTGGCACAGGGAGAGGAGATGGAGATGGAGCAGAGGGCATGGGGAGAGGAGATGGAGATGGAGCAGAGGGCACAGGGAGTGGAGATGGAGATGGAGCAGAGGGCACGGAGAGAGGAGATGGAGATGGAGCCGAGGGCACAGGGAGAGGTGATGGGGAGAGGAGATGGAGATGGAGCAGAGGGCACGAGGAGAGGAGATGGAGCAGAGGAGATGGAGATGGAGCCGAGGACATGGGGTGAGGGCACGGGGCAGTGGCACAGGGAGAGGAGATGGAGATGGAGCAGAGGGCACGGGGAGAGGAGATGGAGATGGAGCAGAGGGCACGAGAGGAGATGGAGCAGAGGAGATGGAGATGGAGCTGAGGGCACGGGGTGGTGGGAGATGGAGCTGGAGCGGAGGGCACGGGGAGAGGAGAAGGGGAGAGGAGATGGAGCAGAGGGCATGGGGAGAGGGCACGGGGAGAGGAGATGGGGAGTGGAGATGGAGCAGAGGGCATAGGGAGAGGGCACAGGGAGAGGAGATGGAGCAGAGGGCATGGGGAGAGGAGATGGAGCAGAGGAGCTGGAGCCGAGGGCACGGGGCAAGGGCATGGGGCGGTGGGAGATGGAGCTGGAGCCGAGGGCACGGGGAGAGGAGAAGGGGAGAGGAGGTGGAGCAGAGGGCATGGGGAGAGGGCACGGGGAGAGGAGATGGGGAGTGGAGATGGAGATGGAGCAGAGGAGATGGAGATGGAGCAGAGGGCATAGGGAGAGGGCCGACGGAGAGGAGCTGGAGCCGAGGGCACCGGGAGAGGAGATGGGGAGTGGAGATGGAGATGGAGCCGAGGGCATAGGGAGAGGACACGGGGAGAGGAGCTGGAGCCGAGGGCACCGGGAGAGGAGATGGGGAGTGGAGATGGAGATGGAGCCGAGGGCATAGGGAGAGGGCACGGGGAGAGGAGCTGGAGCTGGAGCCGAGGGCACCGGGAGAGGAGATGGGGAGTGGAGATGGAGATGGAGCCGAGGGCATAGGGAGAGGAGCTGGAGCTGGAGCCGAGGGCACGGGGCGGTGGGAGAGCTCGGAGCCGCCGGGCTCGCGTTTGTTTTCGTGTCGGAGCCCGGAGCAGCGGAGGGGGGAGCAGGAGGGGGGGGGGGGGGTGTCCGGGGGCTTCGCTCCGTGCGGCCGAGGAGCGGGGATTAACGGGGGGGGGGGAACAGTGCGAGCATTGTAATCGGAGAACGAGCCCGGCGACCCCCGCGATTCCCGGGGGAGCCCCGGGGGAGAGCGGCAACGAGGAGAGAGTGAAGGATTCCAGAGGTGCAGCGGCTTCCTCTGTCTCCAGACAGAGCCGGGGGAGCCGGGCCGGGAGCCAGCGGCCAACCTGCGCTTCCCATCGAGCAGCTGGAGAGGCTTTGGGATGAGGGAGGGGGAAAGGGGAGGGCGAGGAGGGGGGGAGAGGGGGCAGCGGGGCTGTGGGTGAGGATCGGGGGGGGGCAGCAGAGCCCGACCCCCACACACACACACACACACCCTGCTCCGACCGGGAGCTGGGAAGTGGGATTAAAGGCACGGGGGGGGGGGGGGGGGGGGCGCTGGGGGAGGCGTTCCAAGTCCAGTTCTGCCGCTCGGCACCGAGCTGGGGAGACCTCGCCTGGAGCCCCGGGTCCGGCTCTGGAATCCCGAGTCTGGTCCTGGAATCCCGAGTCCAGTTCTGGAGCCTTGTGGCCAGTTCTGGAATCCTGAGTCCGGGTCTGGAGTCCTGGGACCAGTTCTGGAGTCCCGGGACCAGTTCTGGGATCCCATGTCCAGGTCTGGAATCCTGAGTCCAGGTCTGGAGCCTTCTGCCCAGTTCTGGAATCTGGAGTCCAGGTCTGGAATCCCAAGTCTGGTCCTGGAATCCCAAGTCCGGTTCTGGAGTCCCAGGACCAGTTCTGGAATCCTGAGTCCAGGTTTGGAATCCCGAGTCTGGTTCTGGAATCCTGAGTCCAGTTCTGGAGCCTTGTGGCCAGTTCTGGAATCCTGAGTCCAGGTCTGGAATCCCAAGTCTGGTCCTGGAATCCCAAGTCCGGTTCTGGAGTCCCAGGACCAGTTCTGGAATCCTGAGTCCAGGTTTGGAATCCCGAGTCTGGTTCTGGAATCCTGAGTCCAGTTCTGGAGCCTTGTGGCCAGTTCTGGAATCCTGAGTCCAGGTCTGGAATCCCGAGTCCAGGTCTGGAATCCCAAGTCCAGTTCTGGAATCCCGAGTCCAAGTCTGGAACCTTGTGGCCAGTTCTGGAATCCTGAGTCCAGGTCTGGAATCCCAAGTCTGGTCCTGGAATCCCAAGTCCAGTTCTGGAGTCCCAGGACCAGTTCTGGGGTCACATGTCCAGGTCTGGAATCCCGAGTCCAGGTCTGGAATCCCGAGTCCAGTTCTGGAATCCCGAGTCCAGTTCTGGAATCCTGAGTCCAGTTCTGGAGCCTTGTGTCCAGTTCTGCACTCCTGCGTCCTGGTCTGGAATCCCAAGTCCAGGTCTGGAATAGATGGGATTCAGTGCCAGGGATTCTGTTCAGCTGCCGCACGGTTGGGAGCGTTTGGATGGGACTGGGAGGGGATGAGGATGAGGATGAGGATGAGGATGAGGATGAGCTGGGCATCGTGGGAGGTAGAATCATGGAATTCTGGCATTGCTGAGGTTGGAAAAGCCCTTTGACCTCACCAAGGTCACCCTTAGCCCCCCCAGTGCCAACCCCACCACGGAACAGTGTCCATGAGGGCCACATCCAGACGGTTTCCAAACCCCTTCCAGGGATGGGGACTCCCCCCCTGCCAGGGCAGAATTCCCACCGCTCCGGAACAAAGCTTGGGAAGCGTTGGGAGCTCCGGGGTTGAAAGGGGCTTTAGGGATGCCTTTGATGGGTTTGTGGTGATGAGGGACGTGGAGGGGTTCCAAGGATGGGGGGATGAGGTGCTCAGGGATCTGGATTGGGAAGGGGACAGGGATGGGTTGGACTCTGATCTTTCCCACCCAGGCCATTCCATGATTCCCTCTCGGAGCTGATCCTGCTCTCCTGCTGCAGGAACCTGGGTTACGAAGTCGCAGTGGCCGGGTTGGACCGGATGACCTCAGGGGGCTTTTCCCAGCGGGAGATGCTCTGATTCTCTCGGGATCTTGGCAGGGTTTGCCCTTTCCCAAAGGTGGAGCAGCACGGTTGGCACCGGATCGGTGCCTCCGAGCCGGGAGCTCCCGGCTCCCACCACCTGGCAACCATTGCTCCGGCAGAGCCGGAGCTGCGGAGCGAGGGAAGAGGACGGGAAAAGGGGAGGGGGTTGGAAAAATCCCTCACAGCAACTAAATCAGGGGAAGAAAGGCCGTGCCGAGCCGGAGCAGCCGGGGTCACACGTGTTTCCTGGCGGATCGCAGGTGCTGAGCTGGGATACGGGGAGGGAGCACCTGGTGATGGATCATGTGGGGAGCGCGGCAGCTCATTCCCCAATTCCCGGGACGGGGAGCTGGGAGCTGGGCAGGGAGGAGGGGAGGGGGGGGGAGTCACCCGGGCAGGGCTTCCCGCTGCTGGGCAGCCCCAGACTGGGGTAACTGGTGCCGCTCGGGGTTGGGGGTCCTCTCCTGCTTGTTCCCGGCGCATCCCGTTGGCCATCCCAGGGATCCTGTGCCCGTATCGTGGAATCATGGAATCCAGGGTTGGACCAGCCCCATCTGGGCTGAGGAGGTGCCCATCCCAGTGAGAGGAGGTGCCCATCCCAGTAAGAGGAGGTGCCCATCCCAGTGAGAGGAGATCCCAGTCACATTCCAGAGGAGGTCCCAGTACCATCCCAGAGAGAGGAGGTGCCCATCCCAGTGAGAGGAGATCCCAGTCACATCCCAGTGAGAGGAGGTGCCCATCCCAGTAAGAGGAGGTCCCAGTCCCATCCCAGTGAGAGGAGGTCTCAATCCCATCCCAGTGAGAGGAGGTCCCAGTCCCATCCCAGTGAGAGGAGATCCCAGTCCGATCCCAGTGAGAGGAGGTGCCCATCCCAGTGAGAGGAGATCCCAGTCCCATCCCATTGAGAGGAGATCCCAGTCCCATCCCAGTGAGAGGAGGTGCCAATCCCATCCCAGTGAGAGGAGATCCCAGTCCGATCCCAGTGAGAGGAGGTGCCAATCCCATCCCAGTGAGAGGAGATCCCAGTCCGATCCCAGTGAGAGGAGGTGCCCATCCCAGTGAGAGGAGATCCCAGTCCCATCCCAGTGAGAGGAGGTGCCCATCCCAGTGAGAGGAGATCCCAGTCCCATCCCAGTGAGAGGAGGTCTCAATCCCATCCCAGTGAGAGGAGGTCTCAATCCCATCCCAGTGAGAGGAGGTCCCAGTCCCATCCTGGTATGAGGAGATGTCCATTTCCTCCTGGCATGGGGAGGTGCCCATCCCATCCCATCCCATCCCATCCCATCCCATCCCATCCCATCCCATCCCATCCCAGTGTGAAGAGGTGCCCATCCCGGCATGAGGAGGTCCCCATCCCAAAGGGAGAAGGTGCCCATCCTATCCCAGGATGAGGAGGTGCCCGTTTCCTCCTGGCATGAGGAGGTCCCCATCCCATCCCAACCAATCCCATCCAAGCATTAGGAGGTGCCCATCCCATCCCAGCATGTGGAGGTGCCCATCCCGTCTCATCTCATCCCATCCCAGCATGAGGAGATGTCCATCCCATCCCATCCCAGCACGAGGAGATGCCCATCCCATCCCATCCTGTCCCATCCCAGCATGGGGAGATGTCCATCCCATCCCATCCCATCCCAGCATGAGGAGGTGCCCATCCCATCCCATCCCATCCCAGCATGGGGAGATGTCCATCCCATCCCATCCCATCCCAGCACGAGATGCCCATTTCCTTCTGGCATGAGGAGGTCCCCATCCCACCCCATCCCATCCCAGCATGAGGAGATGCCCATCCCATCCCATCCCAGTGTGAGGAGATGCCCATCCCATCCCATCCCATCCCATCCCATCCCATCCTATCCCATCCCATCCCAGCATGAGGAGATGCCCATTTCCTCTTGGCATGAGGAGGTCCCCATCCCACCCCATCCCATCCCATCCCATCATGAGGAGGTCCCCATCCCATCCCATCCCATCCCACCCCATCCCATCCCATCCCATGGAGATTCCCATCCCAGCCTCTTCCCGACGGAGCTGGACCGCCACCACCAGCGGCTCCGCTCCCGACGCCCCCTCCCCCAGCCATCTGCGGGTTCCTGCCGGGATTAAGTGGAGGAAATCTGGAATTGGGTTTCTTTCCATCCTGAACCTGCCCTGACGATGCCTTTTGCTTTTCCTCTCTTCCCACCCAATTGGTCGCAGCCTCCTTTTTTAGCCCCTTAATGGCTTGGCTTTCGGAATTCCGACGTTGCCTTCCTGCTTTTAGAGCTCCCGGGAGCCCCTCGGCCTGCGGAACGGCCGGGAATGTCGTTCCCTGGAGCTGGGCTGAGGACTTTGAGCATTCCTGGGGGTGCCTGGGGCTGGTGGAGCTCCATCCTCTTGCTGAGCCCTCCTGAACGGAGCCGGAGCCGGTGCCATTCCGAGCAGGGAGAAAATCCCTCCAGGATGGGATTTTTCCGGTGCTTTCCATGCTGGGGGTGCAGAGAGAGGAGGAACCGGAGCCCTGGTGGCCCTGGGAATTCCCCCCCCCCCCCCCCCAGGAATCGCTCCTGCCTTTGGATTCATCCCTGGAGTGATGAGATTTGAAACGAATCCTTGTGGAAATCCGTGGGGACTGAGGGTCCTCCAGGATTTGCAGCCTCAGATGCTCCATCCCATCCCTGGAGGTGTCCAAGGGCAGGTGGGATGGGGCTTGGAGCCCCTGATCCAGTGGGAAGTGTCCCTGCCCCATCCCTGGAGGTGTCCAAGGGCAGGTTGGATGGGGCTTGGAGCCCCTGATCCAGTGGGAGGTGTCCCTGCCCCATCCCTGGAGGTGTCCAAGGGCAGGTTGGATGGGGCTTGGAGCCCCTGATCCAGTGGGAGGTGTCCCTATCCCATGGAAAGGGGTTGGAACTGGATGGGCTTGGAGGTCTCTTCCAACCCAACCCAACCCATTCCATGATTCTGTGCTTCTGGGATTCAGGAGAGGGGAAGGGGATGTCCAGGGAATGATGCTGGGATTCAGGAGAGGGGAAGGAACACCCAGGGAGAGATTCCAGGATTCAGGAGAGGGAAAGGGGGCAAGAGGCAATGATGCTGGGATTCAGGAGGGGAGAGGGATGTCCAGAGATTGGTGCTGGGATGCAGGGGAAGGGGACATAGGGAGTGATTCCAGGATTCAGGAAAGGGGAAGGGGTGACTGGGAGGCGATCTGAGGATTTGGGAAAGGGGATGGGAAGCCTGGGGAGCGATGCTGGGATTGAGGAGAGGGGAAGGGTGACCCAGGGAGCGATGCTGGGATTGAGGAAGGGGCACCCAGGGAGCCATTCCCGGATTCAGGAGAGGGAAAAGGCATTCAGGGGAACGATGCTGGGATTTGGGAGAGGGCGAGAGGTGCCTGGGGAGCAATTCCAGGGGTCGGGAGAGGAGAAGGGGGGTGTGGAGGGAGCTCTCCTGGCTCCCGGGGCCGTTCCTGCTCGGAGCCCCCGGAGAGGTTTTCCTGCTGCTCCTTAATTGTCACCTGCGTCGAGTAACAGCTCCGCAGCTGCGAGAGCCGAAGGGGACGGAGCGGGGCCGGGAGAGGCGTCTGGAAGTGATTGGGAGTGGAGGAGGCGGCCAGAGCACAGGGGCCAGGGGGGGCCAGGGCTGTGTTCACCTGGATCCACGGGCCAAGGGCTGGAAGGGTCAGGAGAGGGACCTGGAGAACCTGGATCCATGGGCCAAGGGCAGGAAGGGTCTGGAGAGGGACCTGGAGAACCTGGATCCATGGGCCAAGGGCAGGAAGGGTCAGGAGAGGGACCTGGAGAACCTGGATCCATGGGCCAAGGGCAGGAAGGGGCTGCAAAGGGATCTCATCCCTGGGGAGGCCACCCCTGGAATCCCGGGCTCAGCTCTGGGCCCCTCACTCCAGGAAGGCCCTGGAGGGGCTGGAGTGCATCCGGAGAAGGGAGCGGAGCTGGGAAAGGGCTGGAGAACCAGGGATCTGAGGAGCAGCTGAGGGCCCTGGGGGGGTTCAGCCTGGAGAAGAGGAGGCTGAGGGGAGACCTCAGCCCTGGCCACGACCCCCTGAGAGGAGGGGGGAGCCGGGGGGGGGTTGGTCTCCTCTCCCAGGGGATGGGACCAGAGGAGATGACCTCAAGTGGCCCCAGGGCAGGGACAGAGTGGACGTGGGGAAAAGTTTCCTCCTGGAAAGGGTTCCCAGGCCCTGGCAGAGGCTCCCAGGGAGGGGGTGGAGTCCCCACCCCTGGAGGGGTCCAAAGGGTGGGGGGATGAGGTGCTGAGGGATCTGCTTTGGGAAGGGCACAGGGATGGGTGCACTCGGTGGTCTCCAGGGTCTTTCCCACCCAGGCCATTCCATGCTCTCTGCACCGTGAGGTCGCACTCAGGCTCTGCAGAATCATGGAATTCTGGCATTGCTGAGGTTGGAAAAGCCCTTTGACCTCACCAAGGTCACCCTTAGCCCCCCAGTGCCAACCCCACCACGGAACAGTGTCCCTGAGGGCCACATCCAGACGGTTTCCAAACCCCTTCCAGGGATGGGGACTCCCCCCCCCCTGCCCTGGGCAGCCTCTGCCAGGGCAGAATTCCCACCGCTCCGGAACAAAGCTTGGGAAGCGTTGGGAGCTCCGGGGTTGAAAGGGGCTCTTGGGAAGCGTTGGACGGGTTTGTGGTGATGAGGGAAAGCTGAGTGAGCTCCAAGGTGCTGCTCTGGTGATGCTTTTCCCAGAACAAACGTCCCAGCTCCGGACAAAATCCGTCTGGGCTGGTGTCCTGTGTCCCAGGGAAGCCGAGGGAGAGCTCTTTGAAGTCTTGCCCTGAAGTTCTTGCAGCTCCTCTGCAGGATGAATGCGGAGGAGAAATGGGGCATCTCGTGAGCTTCAGAGCATTTCTGGGGCAGAGCTTGGCCTCCCCCTCGAGGGCTGTGCCACGGAATCATGGAATGCTGGAAGGATTCGGGTTGGGAAAGACCTCCCAGTTCATCCAGTGCAAGCATCGGCCCCCAAAGCCACCACCGAACCCCAAGCCCCTCATCCAGAGGGTTCCCAAACCCCTCCAGGGATGGGGACTCTTCCCCCCTGCCCTGGGCAGCCTCTGCCAGCCCTTGGCCTCAAGGAATTGTCCCCAGGATCCAGTCTGACCCTGCCCTGGCCCAACTGGAGGCCGTTCCCTCTCATCCCATCGCCTGTCCCTTGGGAGCAGAGCCCAGCACCCCCCTCCCCACAGCCTCCTCTCCAGGAGCTGCCCAGAGCCAGGAGGTCTCCCCTCAGCCTCCTCTGCTCCAGCCCAAACCCCCCCAGGTCCCTCAGCCGCTCCCACAGCCCCTGTTCTCCAGCCCCTTCCCGGCTCCGCTCCCTTCTCCGGGCGCTCTCCGGCCCCTCCAGGGCTTTCTGGGAGCCCGGAGCTGAGCCCGGGATTCCGGGTGCTGAGTGCAGGTGGTGGTGGGGGGCTGATCCAAGCCACGTGTCCCACTGGAAGGGGCAGCAGCTCCCAGGATCAGCAGGGAAGCGTTCCCAGCCCAGGAGCTGTTCCTCCAGGCCACTTGGCGACGGGTGGACATCACCCAGGAGCCGTGCGCAATTCCTCTCGGCTCCACGATAGGGCCTGCCCGGTTCCTAAAGGAATTTTCCAGCACATATTTGCTCTGTGAAGTCACAGGTAGCTCCGGGATCCGCACGTCTGCCCATGGCTGGGACGTGCTGCTGGCTCTGGAGGACCAGGACATCTCCAGCGGGATTGGCCGCGAGCCTTGGCCGCGCTCCCCGGAGCCCCTCGCTGCCAGCCCTGGCTCTGGAATTCCCTTCGTCGTTCCAGCTCCAGCCCTTATCCTTCAGCCCATGGGATGTGTCCGGAGAGCAGCCCCCCGGCCCACAGAACTCCAGAAACAAGGAGCAACTCCCTCTGGATGCGGAGGGTGGAGGAGGTTTAGAGGGGGAGGCCTCATCTCGCTGTGCAGGAGGCTGGAGCCAGGCGGAGGTCGGAGTATCATGGAATGCCCTGAGGTGGAAAAGACCCCCAAGGCCCATCCAGTCCAACTCCTGGCCCTGCCCAGTTCAATCCCCACGTTCCCACCACGAGGGCCTTGGCCAAAGGCTTCTGGAATATTCTCAGGTTGGGATTGCTTCCCTGGGAGCTGCTCCAGGGCTCCTACGGATGAAGAACCTTCTCCTGGTGTCCAACCCAACCCTCCCCCAGCATCTTCCTGCCCTTCCCTGGGGTCCTGTGGTTGGATGCCAGGAGGAAGGGATCCCAACTGCTTCCCTGGGAGCTGCTCCAGGGCTCCACCACCCTCTGGGGGAAGAACCTTTTCCGGTGCTGGGCTCTGCTCCCAAGGGACAGGCGATGGGATGAGAGGGAACGGCCTCCAGTTGGGCCAGGGCAGGGTCAGACTGGATCCTGGGGACAATTCCTTGAGGACAAGGGCTGGCAGAGGCTGCCCAGGGCAGGGGGGGGGGAAGAGTCCCCATCCCTGGAGGGGCTTCAATCCACATGGATTTGGTGCTCAGGTTCCGTGGTGGCGTTGGCAGTGCTGGCAAAGGGTTGGATTTGGCGGTGTTGAAGGTCTTTTCCAACCTCAACGATTCCACGATTCCGTGCGGCGCTGGGGGCAGCTGCCCTGGCGCTGGACCCTGCTGTGGCAGCAGGATAAGGCCCCACCTTCTCCTCAAGCTCCTGCAGCCACACCTGGGCCAGGGAGGCCCTTCCAAGCTGGCCCCGGAGCCTGTTTTCCCTGCTCCGCCCTGGCAGAGCCGCGGCGGAGCCGGTGATGAGTCGGGAGAGGAATTTGGGGCTGGAAGGAGTTCCTGACGGATGCGGTGGCAGCATCCCAAGGGCTGCTGTGCCAAGGTATGCGCCGAGGCTGCCAGGGCACTGCTGCTGCCCCAGACCTCCTCCTCCTCCTCCTCTTCTTCCTCCTCCTCCTCCTCCTCCATCCGGTGCCTTCCTGCACCTTCTGGGATGCTCCGGCTCCTCCGGGACCCTTTGGATCCTCCTCCAGCTCCCGCCTGGCCCTGTTTTTCTCGGCTCAGACCCTGTCCCTGTGTGACCGCAGCGCCCGCCACGAGGGGTGGGGACACCTTGGCAGCATTCCCTGGAATCCTTGAGGCATCGTTGGAGCGTTGAGTGTTCCGGCCCCGTCTGCCACTCCACGGAGTCGGAGTTTTCCCTCCTCCCTTTTCCCTCTCTGCCCGTGTCCACCCCCGGGGGAGCGCAGGGAGCCTTCCCAATCCTCTTTCTCCAGCTTCAGAAAGCACCAATATCGACCTTAAAAATATGAGAATTCCCATCTCCGGGAAGCGAAGCTCTTCCCAATCCTCAGGAGGAACTCCTGGGCCCTGCAAGGGAAGCACCAGCCCAGCCACCCGGTGTTCCTGCTGCTCGGAATCCTCCAGCCCCAGCCCAGCCCGTGGCCTCCTCGGAGCTGCTGAGCTTGGAAAAGAGGAGCTTTGGGAAGTCCTGGTGCCTTCCCAGTGTGGAATATCCCTGAGGCCTGGTGCTCCCCTTGCACCTTCCCTGCCCAGCGTGGCTCCCCCCAGCCCATCCAGAATCCTGGAATGGCCTGGGTGGGAAAGACCTCTGGGATCTTCTTCCTCCATCAGCCTCCTCTTCTCCAGGCTGAACCCCCCCAGGGCCCTCAGCTGCTCCTCAGAATCCTGGTTCTCCAGCCCCTTCCCAGCTCCGCTCCCTTCTCCGGACGCGCTCCAGGATCCCCCCCTCGGCATTCCTTTGGGAATCTTTGTGGATCACCTGTGGCTGGCAGGGAGCAACCCTGGGAACTGGGCTCTCCAGGGGGCTTCTTGGCTATTGCCCTCACGCAGAGCTGTGGGTGCCCTCCACATGCTGTGGGTGCTGTCCCTGTTTGGGATAGTTTGGGAATGCCATCCCCTTCTCCGCCACTCCGGGAGCCAAGGCTCGTCCTGCTTCCCATTCCAGGCGGCTCAGAACCCCGGGATGCCCGTTCGGAGCCTCAGGGAGGGGGTCAGCCCTCCCCCCGCGCCACCCTGCGGGAAGGGATCCCCCCATCCCGAGCCTCGGCTGAATCCCAAGGGAAGGGGGGGAGCGGGGGGAGCATCCCGGGAGCCGCATCCCTGAAGCCGCATCCGGGAGCTGCATCCCGAGAACCGCATTCCGGGAGTCTCATCCCGGGAGCCGCATCTCGGGAGCCGCATCCCTGGAGCCGCATCCGGGAGCCGCATCCCGGGAGCCGCATCCCGGGAGTCTCATCCCTGGGGCTGGATCTCGGGAGTCTCATCCCTGGGGCTGGATCCCGGGAGTCTCATCCCGGGAGCTGCATCCATTGCTTGTGGAGCAGCGTTGCGGGGGGGGGGGGGGAAGGTTTATTTGGGAAAAGGAGCGGGAGGGGGGGTTTGGAAGGAAGGAAATTCCTGCCCGGAGCCTTGAACCACGTTAGTTTTTAATTCTAGGAATTCCTCAGGCTTTCCATCCCCATTATCCATGCATGGAACACCGGCAGGGAGGGATTAACCTCCCCACACCCACCCCCTCTGGCAGTGTCCCGGGAATGCCGAGGGCAGGGGGTGGAGAGGCTCCGAGCTGGAAGGGGACGCGGAGAGCAGGAATGTTTCCAGCACCAGCTGCTCGAGTCCAGCCTGGAATGGGGCAAATCCAAGCACAGGCTCGGCGTGTGGTGTCCGGAGGGTCCAGGGCAGGGAATGCCCTTCCAGGGAGCTCTGGAGCAGGTTCTGGGCATGGAATGCCCTTCCAAGGATCTCTGGAGCAGGTTCTGGGCATGGAATCCACAGGGTCCAAGGCAGGGAATGCCCTTCCAGGGAGCTCTGGAGCAGGTTCTGGGCGTGGAATCCACAGGGTCCAGGCAAGGAATGCCCTTCCAAGGATCTCTGGAGCAGGTTCTGGGCAAGGTATCCACAGAGTCCAGGGCAAGGAATGCCCTTCCAAGGAGCTCTGGAGCAGATTCCCTGCCCTCTGGCTCATGGAATGTGGTTGCACTGCCTGTGCCAGTGTGGAGCATCCCTGGACCACAAGCCACTGGGCAAAGTATCCAGAGAGTCCAGGGCAGGGAATGCCCTTCCAGGGAGCTCTGGAGGAGGTTCCGGGCATGGAATCCACAGAGTCCAGGGCAGGGAATGCCCTTCCAGGGATCTCTGGAGCAGATCCCCTGCCCTCTGGCTCATGGAATGTGGTTGCACTGACGTGGAGGGTCCCGGCACAGTGAGGGCTCCTCAAAGCCGCCCCCGTGGTCCCTGCGAATTCCCGAATGTCCATCAGTCACCTCCCATCTGCCGTCACCGCTCCGAACCAGGAGGACACCAGGTCTGTGCCGGCTCGGGAGAAGGTCCTCCGGGGTCTCCCCAGGAGGTGGGTGAAGGCAGGAATGTCCGTGGCTCTGGATTTGGGTTCGTGGCGTGTTCCTCCTTCTCCTCCTCCTCGTTGTCCTTCCGGAAAGCTCCCATCGTCTTAACTCCGGATTAACTCCGGATTGCCGTCTTCCTCTCTCGGTCTTTACTCTGAGGAGGAGGAGAAGAAGGAGAAGGTGAGGTTAGAAAAAAACACACCTGGCCTTGGGAGCTTTTCCAGGTGGGAACCTCTGTCCTCCCGTCACCGGTGCCGGGCAGGAGAACCCTTTCCCAGCTCCGCCATGGGGACACCTTTCCCAGCTCAGCCATGGGGAAACCTTTCCCAGCTCCACCATGGGACACCTTTCCCAGCTCCACCATGGGACACATTTCCCAGCTCCGCCGTGGGGACACCTTTCCCAGCTCCGCCATGGGGTCACCTTTCCCAGCTCCGCCGTGGGGAAACCTTTCCCAGCTCCACCATGGGACACCTTTCCCAGCTCTGCCGTGGGGACACCTTTCCCAGCTCCGCCGTGGAGAAACTTTTCCCAGTTCCGCCGTGGGCAAACTTTTCCCAGTTCCGCCGTGGGGACACCTTTCCCAGCTCCACCATGGGACACGTTTCCCAGCTCCGCCGTGGGGAAACCTTTCCCAGCTCTGTCTTGGGGAAACCTTTCCCAGCTCCACCACGGGACACCTTTCCCAGCTCCACCACGGGACACCTTTCCCAGCTCCACCGTGGGACACCTTTCCCAGCTCCACTGTGGGACACCTTTCCCAGCTCCACCATGGGGACACCTTTCCCAGCTCCACCATGGGGACACCTTTCCCAGCTCCGCCTTGGGGAAACCTTTCCCAGCTCCACCACGGGACACCTTTCCCAGCTCCACCATGGGGCACTTTTCCCAGCTCCACCACGGGACACCTTTCCCAGCTCCACCACGGGGCACTTTTCCCAGCTCCACCATGGGACACCTTTCCCAGCTCCACCGTGGGGAAACCTTTCCCAGCTCCGCCGTGGAACACCTTTCCCAGCTCCGCCGTGGGGAAAACTTTCCCAGCTCCCCTGTGGGAACAGCTTTGCCAGCTCCACCACAGGGCACTTTTCCCAGCTCCACCATGGAACACCTTTCCCAGCTCCACCATGGAACACCTTTCCCAGCTCTGTCTTGGGGAAACCTTTCCCAGCTCCACCGTGGGGACAGCTTTCCCAGCTCCACCACGGGACACCTTTCCCAGCTCCACCACGGGACACCTTTCCCAGCTCCGCCGTGGGGACACCTTTCCCAGCTCCACCATGGGGACACCTTTCCCAGCTCCGCCTTGGGGACACCTTTCCCAGCTCCACCACGGGGCACCTTTCCCAGCTCCACCACGGGGCACTTTTCCCAGCTCCACCGTGGGGACAGCTTTCCCAGCTCCGCCGTGGGGAAAACTTTCCCAGCTCCCCTGTGGGAACAGCTTTGCCAGCTCCACCACGGGGCACCTTTCCCAGCTCCACCACGGGGCACTTTTCCCAGCTCCACCATGGAACACCTTTCCCAGCTCGGCTGTGGGGAAACCTTTCCCAGCTGCGCCGTGGGGACACCTTTCCCAGCTCCACCATGGGGACACCTTTCCCAGCTCCACCATGGGACACATTTCCCAGCTCCACCATGGGGACACCTTTCCCAGCTCCACCATGGGACACATTTCCCAGCTCAGCTGTGGGGAAACGTTTCCCAGCTCCGCCGTGGGGACACCTTTCCCAGCTCCGCCGTGGAACACCTTTCCCAGCTCTGTCTTGGGGAAACCTTTCCCAGCTCCACCGTGGGGACAGCTTTCCCAGCTCCACCGTGGGGACACCTTTCCCAGCTCCACCACGGGACACCTTTCCCAGCTCTGCCGTGGGGACACCTTTCCCAGCTCCACCGTGGGGACACCTTTCCCAGCTCCACCATGGGGACACCTTTCCCAGCTCCGCCTTGGGGACACCTTTCCCAGCTCCACCATGGGACACATTTCCCAGCTCTGCCGTGGGGACACCTTTCCCAGCTCCGCCGTGGGGACACCTTTCCCAGCTCCACCATGGGGACACCTTTCCCAGCTCCGCCTTGGGGACACCTTTCCCAGCTCCACCATGGGACACATTTCCCAGCTCCACCATGGGACACCTTTCCCAGCTCCACCGTGGGACACCTTTCCCAGCTCCACCATGGGACACATTTCCCAGCTCCACCATGGGACACCTTTCCCAGCTCCACCATGGGAGCAGCTTTCCCACGGTGTCCTCACCATCCCTGTATCTCCTTGGGGATCCAAAGGGGGCCAAGGCTCCTGCAGGTGCCTTTCCCATCCTGCCCCAGCCCTTCCCTCGCTTCCTCCCCTCTCCGTCGCTCCCCAGATCCTTCTCCTCTCCAGGCTGGACAATCCCAACTCTCCCAGCCTGGCCTCACACCAGAGGTTCTCCAGCCCTTGGATCATCCCCGGGGCCTCCTCTGGTCCTGCTCCAACAGCTCCAGGTCCTTCTGATGTTGGGGGAGCACCATCCTGCTCCTCCCTGCCCACGTCCCTCTCCCCACGCAGAGGTGGCACCAGGACAGAACCCTCTGCACCGACCACTGCCCCCAGCTTGGGGCTCTCTGGTCCTGCTCTGGCAGCCGGAATTCCTGCACTTGGGATCTTCTGGACACCTGGGAAACCCCAGTCTGGCCCCATCTGTCCGGTCGCCAACCAGGAGCCTTCCCGTGGCATCCCTGAGGCCTCCTGGGAACAACTGGGCTGTCGGTCTGGACACCGGGGAAGATCAACACCAGCATCACCACCACCACCAGCACCTCCAGCAGGGCCACCACCAGCACCACCACCAGCACCGATTCTGCCACCACCAGCACTGTCACCACCATCATCAGTGCCACCACCAGCACCACCACCACCACCAGCACCATCTCTGCCACCACCAGCACCATCTCTGCCACCACCATCAATACCAAATCCAGCGCCACCAGCACTCGAGAAGCAGAATCGGTGCTTCCCGTTCCGACCCCGGTGGGCACCGCCTGAGGTTGCTCCCACCTGGCTTCTCCACAGGTGTCATTCCCACCTTTCCATGTGATCCAAACGAACCCCCATCCCACCTCCTCTCAGCTCCATGAGTTCCCCCCTCCCCACAACCCACCCCCCCCCTCCTTCACGGACTCCCCCTGACCCCCCCCCCCCCCCCAACCTGCACGTGCGGCCCCGGCTCTGACTCTTCCTTTGTTCCGGGCGCTGGGGAGGGGACGGGGAGGGGGGGAAATTAAATTTCCCAGATGTTCGGGCCCCAGGAGTTCGTTCTGTGCTGTCTGGAGAGGAAATGGGGATTCGGAAAATCCCGCCTCATATTTTTTCCCTATCACCTTGCCTTTCCGCTGCCGTTTAAGAGCAGCACCAACAGTAAATTAGCGGCTGCCGAGCCCCGGCGCGACGATACCTGGGGGGGACACACACACGGGTGCTGGGCTGTGGTGCTGAGCTCCGGGCTCTCTATGGTGCTGAGCTGTGTGCTCGCTGTGGTGCTGAGCTCCAGGCTCACTGTGGTGCTGAGCTTTGAGCTCTCTATGGTGCTGGGTTCCAGGCTCAATGTGGTGCTCAACTCCAACGTCTTTGCGGTGCTGAGCTCCAGGCTCTCTATGGTGCTGAGCTCCGGGCTTGCTGTGCTGCTGAGCTATATGCTCGCCGTGGTGCTGAGCTCCAACCTCTCTGTGGTGCTGAGCTCCAGGCTCTCTGTGGTGCTGAGCTCTGAGCTCTCTATGGTGGTGTACTCAGGGCTTGCTGTGGTGCTGAGCTCCGGGCTCTCTATGGTGCTGAGCTCCGGGCTCTCTATGGTGCTGAGCTCCAGGCTCACTGTGGTGCTGAGCTCCGAGCTCTCTATAGTGGTGAGCTCCGGGCTTGCTGTGGTGCTGAGCTATGTGCTTGCTGTGGTGCTGAGCTCCAGGCTCACTGTGGTGCTGAGCTCCAGGCTCACCGTGGTGCTGAGCTCCAGGCTCTGTGGCGCTGAGCTTTGAGCTCTCTATGGTGGTGAGCTCAGGGTTTGCTGTGGTGCTGAGCTCCGGGCTCTCTATGGTGCTGAGCTCTGGGCTCTCTGTGGTGCTGACTTCCAGGCTCACTGTGGTGCCCAGCTCCAGGCTCTCTGTGGTGCTGAGCTCTGGGCTTGCTGTGGTGCTGAGCTATGTGCTCGCTGTGGTGCTGAGCTCCAACCTCTTTGTGGTGCTGAGCTCCAGGCTCACTGTGGTGCTCAGCTCCAACCTCTTTGTGGTGCTGAGCTCCGGCTCTCTATGGTGCTGAGCTCCAGGCTCTCAGTGGTACTGAGCTCCAACCTCTCTTTGGTGCTGAGCTCTGAGCTCTCTGTGGTGCTGAGCTCCAGGCTTGCTGTGGTGCTGAGCTCCAGGCTCTCAGTGACCCTTGGTGACCCTCTCTGGGTCGCTCTTTGTGGCACAGTGACCCTTCCCATTCCCAAAGGTTGGATGCTCATCTTGGGAAGGGCTGTGACACCTGGATGGGGTTGGATACTCATCTTGGGAAGGGATGCGGCACCTGGATGGGGTTGGATGCTCATCTTGGGAAGGGATGCAGCACCTGGATGGGGTTGGATGCTCATCTTGGGAAGGGATGCAGCACCTGGATGGGGTTGGATGCTCATTTGGGAAGGGCTGTGACACCTGGATGGGGTTGGATGCTCATCTTGGGAAGGGATGCGGCACCTGGATGGGGTTGGATGCTCATTTGGGAAGGGCTGTGACACCTGGATGGGGTTGGATGCTCATCTTGGGAAGGGCTGTGACACCTGGATGGGGTTGGATGCTCATCTTGGGAAGGGATGCAGCACCTGGATGGGGTTGGATGCTCATCTTGGGAAGGGATGCGGCACCTGGATGGGGTTGGATGCTCATCTTGGGAAGGGATGCAGCACCTGGATGGGGTTGGATGCTCATCTTGGGAAGGGATGCGGCACCTGGATGGGGTTGGATGCTCATCTTGGGAAGGGATGCAGCACCTGGATGGGGTTGGATGCTCATCTTGGGAAGGGCTGTGACACCTGGATGGGGTTGGATGCTCATTTGGGAAGGGCTGTGACACCTGGATGGGGTTGGATGCTCATCTTGGGAAGGGATGCAGCACCTGGATGGGGTTGGATGCTCATTTGGGAAGGGCTGTGACACCTGGATGGGGTTGGATGCTCATCTTGGGAAGGGCTGCAGCACCTGGATGGGGTTGGATGCTCATCTTGGGAAGGGCTGGGTCCTCCTGAGCGGAACGGTGACCAACCAGGTCTCTGGAACCTTCCATCTGCCACTGAGTGGGCTGCGAGATTCCCAAGGTTTGCAGCTCTCGTCTCCTCACCAAAGGGTGGTTTGGTTTATCCCTTGAACACCCAATAACCCCAGGGAGCCGTTGTCGGCCGTGAAACCACACGCACGGAGCAAAGGGACAATGGGGATTGATTGGAATCAATGCATAAGGAGCGATGGGGATTGATCGGAATTGATGGGAAAGGAGCGATGGGGATTGATTGGAATTGATGGAAAAGCGGTGATGGGGATTGATTGGAATCAATACACAAGGAGCGATGGGGATTGATTGGAATCAATACACAAGGAGCGATGGGGATTTATTGGAATCAATACACAAGGAGCGATGGGGATTTATTGGAATCAATACAAAAGGGGTGATGGCGATTGATCAGAATTGATGGAAAAGCGGTGATGGGGATTTATTGGAATCAATACACAAGGAGCGATGGGGATTGATTGGAATTGATTGGAAAGTGGGAATTTATCGGAATCGATGTAAAAGTGATGACGGGGATTGATTGGAATTGATGGAAAAGTGATGATGGGGATTGATCAGAATCGATGCAAAAGTGATGATGGGGATTGATTGGAATTGATGCAAAAGTGGTGATGGGGATTTATTGGAATCAATACAAAAGGAGTGATGGGGATTTAATGGAATCAATAGGAAAGTGGGAATTTATTGGAATCGTTGCAAAAGTGATGACGGGGATTGATCGGAATCGATGGAAAAGTAGCAATGGGGATTGATCAGAATCAATGCAAAAGTACTGATGGGGATTGATCGGAATTGTGAAAGCAGCGATGGGATTTCTTGGAATCAATACAAAAATGATTATTGGGATTTATCAGACACAAAGGTAGCGACGGGAATTGATCAGAATCGAGGCAAAAGAGGCACCAGGAATTTATCGGAATCAATGTGGAAATGGCAATGGGGATTTATAGGAATCGATGGAAAAGCAGCGATGGGATTTATTGGAATTGATGGGAAAGCAGTGATGGGAATTTATCAGAATCGATGTGAAAGTGGGGAGTTACAGGAATCGATGGAAAAGCGGTGACAGGGATTTATTGGAATGGATGGAAAAGTGGCGATGGGGATTGATCGGAATCGATGTGGAAGAGGCAATGGGAATTTATTGGAATCGAGGCAAAAGTGGCAACAGGAATTTCTTGGAATTGGTGCAAAACCAGCGACCGGGATTGATTGGAGTCAATGGGAAAGGGCGGATGGGGATTGATCGGAATCAATGCAGAAGCAATGATGGGAATTCATTGGAATTGGTGCAGAGGCAGCGACGGAGAACCTGATCTTGGAATCTGCTCCCGGAGGTCCCTGGGAAGCGGGGACTTCTCCAGTTCAGCCCTGGAGGAGCTTCCCCACCGGCAGCCGTCTGCGCGCCCACGGGAGGGGTTTGATACTGGGAAGGGTTTGAAACTGGTGCAGAGGGTTTGATACTGGGAAGGGTTTGACTCCAGTGTGGAGGGTTTGATACTGGGAAGGGTTTGAAACTGGTGCAGAGGGTTTGATACTGGGAAGGGTTTGACTCCGGTGCAGAGGGTTTGCACCAGGAAGGGTTTGAAACTGGTGCAAAGAGTTGGACACTGGGAAGGGTTTGAAACTGGTGCAAAGAGTTGGACACTGGGAAGGGTTTGAAACTGGTGCAAAGGGTTGGACACTGGGAAGGGTTTGAAACTGGTGCAGAGGGTTTGATACTGGGAAGGGTTTGAAACTGGTGCGGAGGGTTGGACACTGGGAAGGGTTTGAAACTGGTGCAGAGGATTTGACACTGGGAAGGGTTTGAAACTGGTGCAAAGAGTTTGATACTGGGAAGGGTTTGACACTGGGAAGGGTTTGAAACTGGTGCAGAGAGTGACACTGGGAAGGGTTTGAAACCGGTGCAGAGGGTTTGACACTGGGAAGGGTTTGAAACTGGTGCAAAGAGTTTGATACTGGGAAGGGTTTGAAACTGGTGCAGAGGGTTTGATACTGGGAAGGGTTTGAAACTGGTGCAGAGAGTGACACTGGGAAGGGTTTGAAACTGGTGCAGAGAGTTTGACACTGGGAAGGGTTTGACACTGGTGCAGAGGGTTTGTACCAGGAAGGGTTTGACTCCGGTGCTGAGGTCCCTGTGGTCGCCGCTGCCGGAGCGGGAAGAGCCCTCTGCATTCCCCTTCAATGACCCCGGTTTTTGCCGTGTAAATCCTAGCGGATCCAAGACTCCCGACATTCCCTCCTTTGCCTACGACTCCCGTCTCGGTCTCCTTCCCGTGGCGAATCCGCAGGGACTTTGTGTGGGGATTAACAGGGTTTGGGGTGTTCCTGCTCAGAATCACTCGAGCTGTCAGGCTTTACTGGTGACCTGAGTCACTGCCACTGCTCCGTGAGTCCTGAATCCTTCCCGAAGGCTTTTCCAGGTGTTGGGGTTAAGTGGGTTCACACCTCACCCTCTGCCCTGCTGGAGACCAACAGGGCTTTAAAACCCATCACCAGCTGCGCCGCAGCCTCTCCGGGCTGGTGCCAAACGGTCCCCGGAGCCTCAGCAGAGCTGGACCGGGATTATCCTGCTCCAGCTGCTGGGCTCCTGTCCCGCTCCCTTTGCCCTTTCCCCCTCGGAGCCGGGAGCCTGCGTGGCGGGCGCTGCCGGTGCCGGTGCCAGGCGGGCACCGGAACAGCCTCTGCCTGAGGTGCCGCCTGCCGGGACACTGGGAGGAGATAATTCCTCTAAGGACACGGGGCTGAGAGCCTGGAGCCAGGGACGCTGGGTGCCCCGGGCCGGCTGGGATGTCGCAGCTCCAGCTCAGCGCTGGAGACCCTTTGGAAAACTGGGACAACCATCCAGCTTCCCAAATGCTTTCGGAGCAGAACCGTGGTCCCTGCGATCCTCCAGAATGCTTGAGGGGCACCTGCGTTGGCCTCGGCTTCCCCCCATCCCTATCCCAGCACGGCTTCCCGAGGATCCGGGCGTTGGGAGCGCCCAGCCCCGCGCCCAAAGTGCTGTCTGGATGCTGCTGGAGCGGAGAGGCGGGCTCTTCCCAGACTTATTTTCCCTGCCCCTCTGATTTCCAGCTCCTAAAATCCATTTCTCCCCCTGGGAAGGTTTTCCCCTTCTCCCATCGCTTTCCCTTTCGGCGGACACCTGTGAGACCGGACGGAGCTCCTGCTCCTGGGGGTTTGGGGCAGCGAATCCGGGCGGGCCAGAGGGGAGGCACCACATTTTCCATGCCTGCGTTTCGGGATGGCGAACATCTGGCATCCCTTCTCAGCTCCTTGCAACGCAGCTCCCACCAAACTCCACTCCCGGCATCCCGCTTGCCCCCCCCTCGACTCGCACAAGCCCCCAGAACCAGCATCCCAGGTGGTCCCAAACCACCTCATGCGGGAAACACACCCTGCGGGGAGGGGGATGGTGGGGTGGTCCCAAACCACCTCATGCGGGAAACACCCTGCGGGAAGGGGGGAGCGATCCCTGAAATCCCATGGGGAACGGCGCGAGCGGCCACTCACCAGCTTCCTCTGGTTGCTGAGGCAGAAAGTGCAGATCTGTTTGGGCTGGGAATTCTCGGTGTCGCGTGCGGGGGGGCTGCCACGACCACCGCCACCGCCGCCACCGTGGTGGTAGAAAGCCGGGCTGGTGTGGCAGGGCTGCCCGTCCCCGCACGCCTCTCCCAGCAGCAGCACGTTGCCGAGGTGGGAGATGTAACTGGAAGCCAGTCTGAGGGTCTCGATCTTGGAGAGCTTCCTGTCGGCCGGCTCGGTGGGGATGAGCGTGCGGAGCGCGGTGAAGGCGGTGTTGACGCTGTTGGTGCGGTCGCGCTCCCTCGCGTTGGCCGTGTGACGCTGCCGGGGCTCCCGGGCGAGCCGCGGCGCTTTCTTCCCGGTCCTGCGTTTACCGGCTTTGATGCCGTAAGGATCGGTGTC
Organism: Dromococcyx pavoninus; assembly: GCA_033558185.1. Lineage (NCBI taxonomy): Eukaryota > Metazoa > Chordata > Aves > Cuculiformes > Neomorphidae > Dromococcyx > Dromococcyx pavoninus. The sequence continues at coordinate 118,594 of JAUMJL010000996.1, read as the reverse complement.
CAGGTAGGGCTTCTCATCCGAGCCCGAGCTCTCGGAGCCGTTCTCCTCGTCCTCCGAGAGCATGTTGATCTCGGGGTACAGGTACCGGCTGGGCGCCGAGCGCAGCATGGCGAAGGACATGGCGAGGGGACCCCCGGGAGACCCTCGGGATGCCGAAGGGGGACACCGGGAGGGGCGGCGAAAAGCCGCGTGGGATCGCTGAGCTCCGCCGAACTCCTCCGAGCTCCGCCGAGCTCCTCCGAGCTCCTCCGAGCTCCTCCGAGCTCGCGATCGACCTCAGCTGCCAGCGTTCATCCTTCTTCTCCCGATCCGCGGCTCCTCGAGCTCCGCCGCCCTTCCCGGAGCTCCGCCGCCCTTTCCCAGCTCCGTGCCGGCTCTCTCCGTGCAGAAGGGGTTAAGGGCTGCTCACGGCTGGGGCTTGCGCTCCCTTCTCCCCGCACGTGCGCATCCTAAAAGTCGGGAGCGTGGCAGGAGCCGGAGTTTTATAGCCCAGCACTGGTCAGCCAGGCTCCTCCTCCGGCTCCCGAGCTCGGGAAGTGGGAGCCTAAGGCTCAGCCTACCTGAGCTCACCCTCCATCCCTGCGGGAGGCTTAACCCTTCCGGGCTCGGCCGGGGGGGGGAGGTCCTGTCTGGAGCCGGAGGAGGGGGGGGCGGGATGGGATGGGAAGGGAAGGGAAGGAGCTGGGATGGGAAGAGGGGGGGCTGCAGCCTGCCGGGAGCACTTGGTGGGGGTCACCCGGAGGCTCCCGGTTGTGGGGATGGGTTATGGGGCAGGTTATGGAGAGGTTATGGGGAGAGGATATGGGGAGAGGTTATGGGGAGGGGTTGTGCCTGGGACAGGGTTAGGAATGGCACTGGGATACGGGCTCCTGCTCAGGATGAGGCCCTGCAAGGAAAGCCCCGGGGAGCGCTCCCTCGCCTTCCTGCTTCAGCCTGCTCCTGCTCCTGCTCCTCATCCTGCTCCTGCTCCTCATCCTGCTCCCACTCCCGCTGCTGCTCCTGATCCTGTTGCTGCTCCTGATCCTGTTGCTGCTCCTGATCCTGCTCCTGCTCCCACTCCTGCTCCTACTCCCACTCCTGCTCCTACTCCCACTCCTGCTCCTACTCCCACTCCTGATCCTGCTCTGCTCCTGCTCCTGCTCCCGATCCTGATCCTGCTCCTGCTCTTGATCCTGCTCCTGCTGCTGCTGCTGTTCTCGATCCCGCTCCCACTCCTGCTCCTGCTCCCACTCCAGCTCCCACTCCTGCTCCCACTCCCGCTCCTGCTCTGCTCCTGATCCTGCTTCTGCTTCTGCTCGTGCTCCTGCTCTGCTCCTGCTCGTGCTCCTGCGCTGCTCCTGCTCCTGCTCTGCTCCTGCTCCCACTCCCAATCCTGCTCCTGCTCCTGCTCCTACTCCTGCTCCTGCTCCTGCTCTGCTCCTGCTGCTGCTGCTCCGCTCCTGCTCCTGCTCCTGCTCTGCTCCTGCTCCTGCTCCTGCTCCTGCTCCTGCTCCTGCTCCTGCTCCTGCTCTGCTCCTGCTCCTGCTCCTGCTCCGATCCTGCTCCTGCTCCTGCTCCTGCTCCTGCTCCTGCTCCTGCTCCTGCTCCTGCTCCTGCTCTGCTCCAGCTCCTGCTCCAGCTCCAGCTCCTGCTCCTGCTCCTGGGGCAGAGAGGCCGGGATTAACCCTTGCGGAGCTGCTGCCGGCACATCCCGCTCTCTCTCCTGCCCCTGCCTTCATTTACTTTGATTCCCTCCCCAGACATCAAGACCAGGACTGGGTCTGCGGCAGCCTCAGAACCTCTGCCCAGAACTGCACCCAGAACCCATCCCCAGAACCCATCCCCAGAACCCCTCTCCCCATAACTCTTCTCCAAAGCCTCTCCCCATAACCCCTCTTCATAACTTCTCCCCATAACCCCTCACCCCATACCCCCTCCCTATATCCCCTCTCCAAAGCCTCTTCCCATATCCCTTCCTCATCCCCTCCCCATATCCATCCCCACACCCCATCCCAATATCCCCCTCCCAATATCCCCTCCCCATACCCTCACCCCATCCCCTCACCCCATAACCCCTCCCCATATCCCCTCTCCAAAGCCTCTTCCCATGTCCCCTCCCCATCCCCTCCCCTCCCCATATCCCTTCCTCATCCCCTCCCCACACCCTCTCCCCACACCCCCTTCCCATATCCCCTCCCCATCCCCTCTTCCCATCCCCTCTCCCAATATCCCCTCTCCTAATATCCCCTTCCCATATCCCCTCCCAATATCCCCTCTCCCAATATCCCCTTCCCATATCCCCTCCCCATCCCCTCTCCCAATATCCCCTTCCCATATCCCCTCCCCATATCCCCTTCCCATATCCCCTCCCTATCCCCTCTCCCAATATCCCCTTCCCATATCCCCTCCCCATATCCCCTTCCCATATCCCCTTCCCATATCCCCTCCCCATATCCCCTCCCCACACCCTCTCCCCATATCCCCTCTCCATCCCTTTTCCCATATCCCCTCCCCATATCCCCTCCCCATCCCCTCTCCCCACTCCCCCTCCCCACACCCTCTCCCAATATCCCCTCTCCCAATATCCCCTCCTCACCCCCCCTGCCCACCCCCTCTCCCAGTATCCTCACCAGCTCTGCCATAACCCCACAAACCAGGAATTTTGACCGTAGAGCAAACCTGCAGCCTGGGATGAGCCGGGATCAGCCCCCAGACTCCTCTCCTGCCTCCAGGCAGCTCCAGCTGCTCTTAGGGATGGGAACGCTGACATTCCCAAATCCAAGGACAGCCAGGCGAGCGCCGGCTGCTCCGCTCTCCGGCCACATCCCAGCCCTGAGTGGATTTTTCCTCGACCAGAACTGGGAATTGCCATTTGCTGTGGAATCTCGGGGTTCCCCCCCCTTGTCCGTGGCGCAGCTCCCCAGGCTCCATTCCCACTGCAGCTCCACATGGAATGCTGTCACTCCAAGCTTTCCACCTCCTTGGCATCATCCGGAATCCGAGGCACTGTCACCTCCTTCCGTGGGTGCTTTGGAAAACCAGGATCCAGTCGGCATCTGCTTCCGTTCAGCTCCGCCAATGGTCCCGCTTTTCTCCAGCACCTTCTATCCAAGCGTAATTCCCGGGTGCTTTCCCGGGATGGAGAGAGGGATGGAGAGTGGCTCTGCCCTGGGTCGGGATCCTGGACCCGGCATCGACTCCAGAAGCCCCATCCAGAGGGATTTGGCACTGGAGATCGCAGCATCCCAGCCTCTGGCTCTGTGGCTCTTCTGGCTTCCCAGGGAGCTTCCATGATGCCTGGATTTGGGAATTGTTTTCCCAGGCCTGGCAGGTCCACAGAGCCTGGAGTGGGCACATTCTCCCAGGGGAACCAGGGTGGCAGATCCATGCCTGGGGAATCCGGCATTCCCAGCTGTGATCCATCACTGCCACCTTCATCCTGAGCTTCCAGCCCCTGGTGTTCGTGCCAGATCCCTATGGGAATCCCATTCCTATGGGAAGAGAATCTGGGGGTGCAGAGCCCTCTCCACCCTGGGGATCCCTCGGGAATCCCATTCCTGTGGGAAGAGATCTGAGGGTGCAGAGCCCTCTCCACCCTGGGGATCCCTCGGGAATCCCATTCCTGTGGGAAGAGATCTGGGGGTGCAGAGCCTTCTCCACCCTGGGGATCCCTTGGGAATCCCATTCCTGTGGGAAGAGATCTGGGGGTGCAGAGCCCTCTCCACCCTGGGGATCCCTTGGGAATCCCATTCCTGTGGGAAGAGATCTGGGGGTGCAGAGCCCTCTCCACCTCCTGCCGTGATCCCGGGATTCCCCAGCACTGGGAATGCTGCTGTGCCTCCCGGGATTGGGGGATTGGGGGGTGGGAATGCTGAGCTTGCCCCGTCCCCTTTCTCCTCCACGTGGACCGGATATTTTCAAGGGAAGGCTCTTCCCTACGAGGCTCTCCGGCTGCCAGGAATGTGCGTCTAGGAATGCCCAGGGCCCATCCAAGAACAACTTCCAGCCCTGACGGCAGCTCCTGGCTCCGGCATTCCCGGCTTCCCCTCCGGAGCAGATGTGTTCACAGGAGGCATCCGGGAGCTGGAGGGGCCGGGGGGAGGAGGAGGAGGCTCCAGCACCCTCGGGAATCTCCGTCGGGGAGGAATTATGGTCCTTCCTTCGCACCCTGGGGCTGGGAGAGGACGTGGATCCCAGTGCTGGGATTTGACTGGGAGAGGATGTGGATCCCACTGGTGGAGAAGAACCTGGATCCCAGTGCTGGGATTGGACTGGGAGAGGATGAGGATCCCAGTGCTGGGTTTGGACTGGGAGAGGATGAGGATCCCAGTGCTGGGATTGGACTGGGGAGGATGTGGATCCCAGTGCTGGAATTGGGCTGGGAGAGGACGTGGATCCCACTGCTGGGATTGGACTGGGAGAGGATGAGGATCCCATTGCTGGGATTGGGCTGGGAGAGGATGAGGATCCCACTGGTGGGGAAGAACCTGGATCCCATTGCTGGGATTGGGCTGGGAGATGATGAGGATCCCAGTGCTGGGATTGGTTTGGGAGAGGATGTGGATCCCACTGGTGGGGAAGAACCTGGATCCCAGTGCTGGGATTGGACTGGGAGAGGCTGAGGATCCCAGTGCTGGGATTGGACTGGGAGAGGGCGTGGATCCCAGTGGTGGGATTGGACTGGGAGAGGACATGGATCACAGTGCTGGGATTGGACTGGGAGAGGACGTGGATCCCAGTGCTGGGTTTGGACTGGGAGGACGTGGATCCCAGTGCTGGGGTTGGACTGGGAGGGGACGTGGATTCCAGTGCTGGGATTGCACTGGGATAGGACGTGGATCCCAGTGCTGGGATTGGGCCTGGAGAGGATGTGGATCCCACTGCTGGGATTGAGAGGTGGAGGACGTGGATCTCAGTGCTGGGATTGGACTGGGGAGGATGTGGATCCCAGTGCTGGAATTCAACTGGGAGAGGACGTGGATCCCACTGCTGACATTGGACTGGGAGAGTACCTGGATCCCAGTACTGGGATTGGCCTGGAGCAGCTCTGTGGTCAGGCCAGACTGGGAGAGTTGGGATTCCTCAGCCTGGCTTGGAGAAGGCTCTGGGAAGACCTTGGAGCATCTTCCAGTATGGAAAAGGTCCCATCCTGCGTCACCAGTGGACTTGGTCGTCTCCCACCGGGAATGTTTGGGACACCCTCCGTGCCCACCCCTTTCTCAGTGGGGACGGGTGGGGGCTGAAGGACACCCCTTGGGGGGTCTTTCCCTCCTGCTTCCCATTGGAATCCCGCTGGGTGCTTCCCCCCAATCCCAATCCCAATCCCAATCCCAGCCCTTCTCTCCTCCCTCCTCCAGGACATTCGCAACACGGTTGGGAACATCCCGATGGAGTGGTACCAGGACTTCCCCCACGTCGGATACGACCTGGATGGGAGGAGGATCTACAAACCCATCCGCTCCAAGGACGAGCTGGACACCTTCCTGGAAAAGATGGAGAACCCCGACTACTGGTGAGCGAGGAAGGGGAAGGGCACGAGGTGCCACCTCCTCACGTGACCCCACGTCGGGGCTCCGAACGCCTCCTCTTCCTGAGGACAAGCCGGGGATCTCCGTGGAATCATGGAATCCTCCGGTTGGGAAAGAGCTGTTCCTGCCCCCAGCCCTGTGTCCAGGCCTCATCAGCTCCTGAGGTCCCACCAGGACCTTCTCCCCTTGGCCAAGGCCCTCACTGCTCCGGTTTCAGGGCTCTCACCTTCTCCAGTGCTCCTGCTCTGAGCTCCTGAGGTCCCACCAGGACCTTCTCCACTGCTGAGGTCCCACCAGGACCATCTCCCCTTGGCCAGGCCCTCACTGCACCCCACGCCCCGCATTCGGGGCTCTCACCTTCTCCACTGCTCCCTGTGGCCGGAGCAGAGCTGGAGCCAGGAGGTTCCCAACTCCTTGGGCCGCTGGAGCTCGTTCCTCCCTGAAGGCCTCGGTCACCAGGACCTCCTTGCTGGCTTTGGAGATGATGGTGGGGTCCAAGGGGGGTGGTGGGGGCTGAGGTCTGGGATGAGGACCATAGCCTTGTGCTCTTTGGAGCCGTTGGGTGGGAGGGGGTGGATTCACAGCCCACCCGGATCTTGTCCTCAGCCCATGGGAGGTTTTGGTGAAGAATCATCTAAAATGGGTTTCAAACCCCCCCAAAATTAAGGCAGGAACGGGGCAGCCTGGGAAGGAGGAGCTGAGGGTTTGGGACAACCGGAGCTCCTCTCGCTCCCGGGATGCTCCCTCCGAGCCTCCTTGGGAAGGGGGGGAACATCTCCCAGTCTCCAGCCCGGGGGCACTTCCCCACTCAACTGGGAGATGATGGAGAGAACCAGGACCTCTTGATCCCTGATGTGGCCGTGGACCTTGCGGCACCCCCCAGGGTCGATGCTGTTGTCCAACCCCTGTCCCTCTCCCACCTTCCAGGAGAACCATCCAGGACAAGATGACCGGAGCGGACGTGAAGCTGACGGATGAGCAGGTGGAGCTGGTTCAGCGGCTCCAGAGGGGCCACTTTGGGGACATCAACTTCAATCCCTACGAGGTAGAGTCGTGGCACAACCTCTGCTCTTCCCCCGAGTGCTGGGTTGTCCCGGGATGGCCGGGGAGATCCCAGCTCCGTGGTCACGTGGACCTGCGTCTCCCCAGCCGGCCGTGGACTTCTTCAGCCACGAGGTGATGATCCACCCGGTGACCAATCGCCCGGCGGACAAGAGGAGCTTCATCCCCTCCCTCATCGAGAAGGAGAAGGTGAGGGCTCTGGTGGCACCTTCAGTGGTGCCAGGAGAGCAAAAGCTGAGTTGTGGATCCATCTATCCATCCATCCAATCCATCCACCCATCTATCCACCCATCCATCCACCCATCCATCCAATCCATCCATCCATCCAACCCATCCATCCATCCATCCATCCATCCATCCATCCATCCATCCATCCATCCATCCACCCTCCATCCATCCATCCATCCACCCATCCAATCCAATCCATCCAATCCATCCATCCATCCATGCATCCATCCATCCATCCATCCATCCATCCATCCATCCATCCATCCATCCATCCATCCAACCCATCCATCCATCCATACACCCATCCATGCAATCCATCCATCCATCCATCCATCCATCCATCCACCCATCCATCCATCCATCCATCCATCCATCCATCCATCCAATCCATCCACCCATCCATCCAATCCATCCAATCCAATCCACCCAATCCATCCACATCCCACATTTCCTCCTCGTCCCATCCAGAGGTTGGTCCTGTGCTGTTCCCCCCCAACCCATGGCATTGACCTCTCCCCATCTCCCAGGTCTCCAAGCTGGTCCACGCCATCAAGATGGGTTGGATCAAACCTCGGAAGCCCAAGGACGAGACCCCCACCTACTACGACCTCTGGGCCCACGAGGATCCCAACTCCATCCTGGGCCGCCACAAGATGCACGTCCCGGCGCCCAAGCTGAAGCTCCCAGGGCACGAGGAGTCCTACAACCCCCCACCTGAGTACCTGCTCAGCGAGGAGGAGGTACCGGGGGGGGCTTTTGAGCCCCAGGGGCGAGGGTGGAAGCCACCAAGGGTCTTCTCCAACCATGCGGTGTCTCTCCGACGTCCCGGGTGGCCGTGGGTCGCTCCGTGGGTGCTGGGATGTGGTGATGGGTGAGGTTGGACTCGATGACCTCAGAGGGCTTTTCCAACTGGAAGGGTCTGTGATGTGGGGAGGGTGGCAGGAGAGGGGCTGGAGGCCACGTGGTGTTGGGTTGAGTTGAGTTGAGTTGAGTTGAGTTGAGTTGAGTTGGGTTGAGTTGAGTTGAGTTGGGTTGAATTCAGTTGGGTTGAGTTCAGTTGAGTTTGGTTGAGTTCGGTTGAGTTGAGAAGTTCATTTCAGTTGAGTTGGGTTGAGTTGAGTTGAGTTGGTTGAATTCAGTTGGGTTGAGTTCAGTTGAGTTTGGTTGAGTTCGGTTGAGTTGAGGAGTTCATTTCAGTTGAGTTGAGTTCAGTTGAGTTGAGTTGGGTTGAATTCAGTTGGGTTGAGTTCAGTTGAGTTCGGTTGAGTTGAGGAGTTCATTTCAGTTGAGTTGAGTTGAGTTGAGTTGGGTTGGGTTGAGTTGGGTTGAGTTCAGTTGAGTTGCGTTGAGTTCAGTTCAGTTCAGTTGAGTTTGGTTTAGTTGAGTTGGGTTGAATTGAGTTGGGTTGAGTTTGGTTGAGTTGAGTTGGGTTGAATTGAGTTGAGTTCACTTGAGTCACAGAACGATGGAATCGTTGGAAAAGACCTCCCAGCTCATCCAGTCCAACCATCAACCCCAAGGCCACCACTAAACCCTGGCCCCAGTCTGACTCTCTCCTGGCCCAACTGGAGACCTCCCAGCTCAGCCAGTCCAACCATCATCCCCAAAGCCACCACTGGACCTCCTGGCTCTGGGCAGCTCCTGGAGAGGAGGCTGTGGGGAGGGGGGTGCTGGGCTCTGCTCCCAAGGGACAGGCGATGGGATGAGAGGGAACGGCCTCCAGTTGGGCCAGGGCAGGGTCAGACTGGACCCTGGGGACAATTCCTTGACTGGAAGAGCGGTGGAAGCCCTGGCAGGTTTGAAATCCATGTGTGGGGTTCAGGGGTCCTGAGGACCCATCTCCAGGCTGACCCTTCCCCATCTCAGCAGGGTGTGGGGGCTGGGGGGGGGGGGGGGTCCCAGGAGCCGTGCTGAGCCGAGGTCTCCTCCATCCCTGCAGAAGTTGGCGTGGGAGCAGCAGGATCCGTGCGAGCGGAAGCTGAGCTTCGTTCCGCGGCGACACCGGAGCCTTCGGGCGGTGCCTTCGTACGGGCGCTTCATCCAGGAGCGCTTCGAGCGCTGCCTCGACCTCTACCTGTGCCCTCGACAGCGGAAGATGAGGGTGAGGCCTCCCCCAGCTCCCCCTGGAGAGGCTTTGGGGTCCTCCTCGGTCCCACGGGTGCCCAGATGCCCCCAACACCCCCACCCTGGATCCCCTGGAGATGCTTTGGGGTCCTGTTCGGTTCCAGATACCCCCAACACCCCCACCCTGGGGCTCCTGGAGGGGCTTTGGGGTCCTGTTCGGTCCCAGATACCCCCAACACCCCCACCCTGTATCTCCTGGAGATGCTTTGGGGTCCTCCTCGGTCCCACGGGTGCCCAGATACCCCCAACAACCCCATCCTGGGGCTCCTGGAGATGCTTTGGGGTCCTCCTCGGTCGCACAGGTGCCCAGATGCCCCCAACACCCCCACCCTGGATCCCCTGGAGATGCTTTGGGGTCCTTCTATGTCCCATGGGTGCCCAGGGGCCCCCAACACCCCCACCCTGGGGCTCCTGGAGGGGCTTTGGGGGTGCTGGTGGTGCTGGTGGTGCTGGTGGTGCTGGTGTTGGTACTGGTGGTACTGGTGCTGGTGGTGGTGCTGGTGCTGATGGTGCTGATGGTGCTGGTGGTGCTGATGGTGCTGTTACTGGTGGTGCTGGTGGTGGTGCTGGTGCTGCTGTGCTGGTGCTGGTGGTGCTGGTGCTGGTTCTGGTGTTGGTACTGGTGGTGCTGGTGCTGGTTCTGGTGGTGCTGGTACTGGTGCTGCTGTTGTTGGTGGTACTGGTGGTGGTGCTGGTGGTACTGGTGATTCTGGTGCTGATGCTGCTGGTGGTGCTGGTACTGGTGATGCTGGTGCTGGTACTGGTGGTCCTGGTGTTCGTGGTACTGGTGATGCTGGTGCTGATTCTGGTGCTGCTGGTGCTGGTACTGGTGGTACTGGTGATGCTGGTGCTGGTTCTGGTGGTACTGGTGCTGGTTCTGGTGGTGCTGGTGCTGGTACTGGTGGTCCTGGCGTTGGTGGTACTGGTACTGGTGGTACTGGTGCTGCTGGTGCTGGTTCTGGTGCTGCTGGTGCTGGTACTGGTGGTACTGGTGGTACTGGTACTGGTGGTGCTGGTGGTGCTGGTACTGGTGGTACTGGTGCTGCTGGTGCTGGTACTGGTGGTGCTGGTGCTGGTACTGGTGCTGCTGGTACTGGTGTTGGTGGTACTGGTGGTACTGGTGCAGCCTGGCTCCCTCTCCCCCCTCGCAGGTCAATGTGGATCCCGAGGAGCTGATCCCGAAGCTGCCGAAGCCCCGGGATCTGCAGCCCTTCCCGACCACCCAGAGCCTGGTGAGAGGGGGGGCTTTGCTTCTCTTCCACCGCTCTTCCCTCAAGGAATTGTCCCCAGGATCCAGTCTGACCCTGCCCTGGCCCAACTGGAGACCTCCCAGTTCAACCAGTCCAACCATTGGCCCCAAAGCCACCACTGAACCCCAAGCCCCTCATCCAGAGGGTTCCCAAACCCCTCCAGGGATGGGGACTCTTCCCCCCTGCCCTGGGCAGCCTCTGCCAGCCCTTGGCCTCAAGGAATTGTCCCCAGGATCCAGTCTGACCCTGCCCTGGCCCAACTGGAGGCCGTTCCCTCTGCTCTTCCCCAAGCTTGGAAAGAGGCCTGGGATTGTTGTGGCCCAAGAGCAGGACCTGGCACTTGGCTGTGTTGAACCTCATCAGCCTTGATCCACGGATCCAGGTTCTCCAGGTCCCTCTCCAGACCCTTGACCCACGGATCCAGGTTCTCCAGGTCCCTCTGCAGACCCTTGGCCCACAGATCCAGGCTCTCCAGGTCCCTCTCCATCCCCTCCCTGCCCTTGGCCCAGTTTGATGCCCCCTCCAAACCAACTGAAGGGAGCTCTCAATCCCCTTCTCCGGATCCTGGATCGAGAGGTGAAGCAGAGCCGGTTCCATCAGCGATCCTTGAGGAACCCCTCCTGGCTCTTGGCCCTCACCTCTCCTCCTCCTTTCCCAGGTTTACCGTGGACATTCCAGCCTGGTTCGTTGCCTGAGCGTCTCTCCCAGTGGGCAGTGGTTGGTGTCAGGTGAGACCTCAGGTGGACATTCCCAGCTCTGGAACTCATCCCAGTGTCCATCTCCAGCCCCTTTTGGAGACCCCACCCGGGAACTTTTGGCCCCTCCTGCTCCAGGGTTGAGGAAGTGAGGTTGGAGGAGCCCTTTGGGCTCTCCTTGAGGGCAGGTGGAGACTTGGAAGGGCAGGTGGACCTTTCTGTGACCTTGGAGCATCCAGGGCTGCCGATTCCCGGTGGCCACCGGTTGCCCAACGTGGAATTCCGGGCCACGGGTTGGGAAAGGCCTGAAATCAGGTGTTAAAACCACACCTGACCTGCAGGGACTCCTTGTCCATCCCCACCTGCCCAGGTGGAGCTGCTCCCAGGGCTCCTTCCCAAAGGCTGCTCCTTCTGGAGGCTCCGGGGGGTGTCCCGGAGCTCCAGGGTGGCATGGCCGGGGGGAGCCAGGCCTGGGCCTGGACCTGCCCAACCTCATCCCTTCCTGTCCCATCCTGCCCTATCCTATCCCAATCCCATCCCCATCCCTCCATCCCATCCCATCTTCACCCACATCCCCATCCCATCCCCATCTCATCCCACCCCACCCCATCCCAAACCCAAACCCATCCCATCCCCATCACATTCCACTCCATCTCCACCTGTATCTCCATCCCATTCCATCCCCTCCCACCCCATCCCCATCCCCATCTCTCTCTCCATCCCATCTCCATCTCTCTCCCCATCCCACCCCATCCCAATCCCCATCCCATCCCCATCCCACCCCATCCCCATCTCCATCCACATCCCCTCCCATCCCCATCTCTCTTTCCTCCTCATTCCATCCCCATGCCCATCACTCTCTCCATCCCATCTCCGTCTCTCTCCCAATCTCTCTCCCCATCCCATCCCTATCTCATCCCATCCCATCCCATTCCCATTCCAATCCCCAACCCATCCCGCCCTATCCCCATCTCCATCCCCATCCCATCCCATCTCCTCATCCCATCTCCATCTCCGCATCCCATCCCCATCCCCATCTCTATCCCCTCCCATCTCCTCATCCCATCCCCATCCCATCCCACCCCCATTCCCATTCCAATCCCCATCCCACCCCATCCCTATCCCCATTCCATCTCCACCCCGTCCCATCCCACCCCATCCCATCTCCTCACCCCACCCCACCCCATCCCCATCCCCATCCCATCCCCATCCCATCCCATCCCATCCCATCCCATCCCATCCCATCCCATCCCCATCCCCATCCCCACCCCATCCCCATCCCCACCCCATCCCATCCCATCCCCATCCCATCCCACCCCATCCCATCTCCTCACCCCATCCCATCCCACCCCATCCCATCCCCATCCCCACCCCATCCCATCCCATCCCCATCCCATCCCCATTCCCATCCCTATGCCCACCCCATCCCGTTTCTCTCTCCACCCCATTCCCACCCCACCCCGCAGGTTCCGACGACGGCACCGTTCGTTTCTGGGAGGTCTCCACCTCTCGCTGCCTGAAGACCCTTCCTGTGGGGGCCGTGGTGAAGAGCCTGGCCTGGAACCCCAACCCCACCCTCTGCCTGGTGGCCGTCTGCGTGTGAGTGTCCCCCCGGGACCACCTCCCACCGCCACCTCCCGGGACCCCCCTCCTCTCCCAGCGCCCACGAGGCGTCCGGGGACCTCCCGTCCTCGCTCTGGGGGCGACCCCTGCTCTCCCTCACCTTCCCTCCCCTCCCCACCCGGTGGTCCTCGTTCCTCTTCCCATGGAGGAGCCTCTTGGTGTCCCCCCCCAGAGGGGCACCTGGACCACCACGGGTGTCCCTGGACACCTCCCTTCGGAAGGCCGCGGTCCCTCATCCCGTAGGACCAATCCGGTGGCTCCAGATGGCGGCGGTGGTGGTGGTGGTGATGGTGTGTGGGGGGGTGTTCCTCTCCTGGGTGGTGCCCCCCCATCCTCTCCTCCCTTCCCAGGGAACGTTCGGTGCTGCTGGTGAACCCCTGCCTGGGGGACAAACTGCTCTACGGGGCCACCGACCACCTCCTGGAATCCTGGGAGCCGCCGGAAGAGGAGAGGATCCAACCCGTGCGTTGGGCGACGGCCAACGCTGAGGAGCACAGCAAAGGCATCCGGTTGATCGTCCATCACGGCAAGGTGGGACCACCCCGGCCCATCCCAACACGGGATGGGGGGCACCAGGTGACCTCTGGAAAGGTGTGGATGGACCCGCCACGTGGGTGTGCGTCCCCTCCTTTCCCCTTTCCTCCTCTCCCAAGGATCTGAAGCAGGTGACGTGGCACGGGAAAGGGGACTACTGGGCCAGCGTGGTGTCGGAGCAGAGCTCCACGCAGGTCCTGATCCACCAGACCAGCAAGAGGTGGAGCCAGAGCCCCTTCCGCAGGAGCACGGGCGCCGTGCAGCGCGTCCTCTTCCACCCGCTCCGGCCCTACTTCCTGGTGGCCACCCAGCGCCACGTCCGCATCTACAACCTCCTCAAGCAGGAGCTCGCCAAGAAGCTGACGGCCAACTGCAAGTGGGTGTCCAGCATGGACGTCCATCCCGGAGGTAACGCGGCACCGGAGCGCGGGGAGCTGGGAATCGGGGAGGGGCGGAATGGCAGAGCCGTAGAACCACAGAAACGTAGAATCATGGAACCATGGAATGATGGAATCATAGAACCATAGAATCGTAGAATTATGGAATGATGGAGTCATAGAACCATAGAATCAATCATGGAATGATGGAATCATAGAAGAATAGAATTATGGAATCATGGAATGATGGAATCATAGAACCATAGAATTATGGAATCATGGAATGATGGAGTCATAGAATTATAGAATCATGGAATGATGGAGTCATAGAACCATAGAATCAATCATGGAATCATGGAATGATGGAACCATAGAATCATGGAATTGTAGAATCATGGATTCATGGAATGATGGAATCATAGAACCATAGAATCGTAGAATTATGGAATCATGGAATCATAGAATTATGGAATGATGGAATGATGGAATCACAGAACTATAGAATTATGGAATGATGGAATCATAGAATCATGGAATCATGGAATGATGGAATCATAGAACCATAGAGTCATAGAATTATGGAATCATGGAATGATGCAATCATAGAACCATAGAATTATGGAATCAGAATCATGGAATCGTAGAACCATAGAATAATAGAATTATGGAATTAGAATCATGGAGTCATGGAATAATGGAATGATAGAACCATAAAATCATGGAATCATAGAATTATGGAATGATGGAATCATGAAATCATAAAACCATAGACTCATGGAATAATGGAATCATAGAACCATAGAATCATAGAATTATAGAATTATAGAATCAGAATCATGGAATAATGGAATCACAGAATCATGGAATGATGGAATCATAGAACCATAAAATCATAGAATCATGGAATGATAGAATCATAGAATTATGGAATGATGGAATCATAGAGCCATAGAATCATGGAATCATAGAACCTTAAAATCATGGAATCATGCAATCATAGAATCTTCCAGTTGGAAAAGACCCCTGAGACCACCGAGTGCACCCATCCCTGTGCCCTTCCCAAAGCAGATCCCTCAGCACCTCATCCCCCCACCCTTTGGACCCCTCCAGGGGTGGGGACTCCACCCCCTCCCTGGGAGCCTCTGCCAGGGCCTGGGAACCCTTTCCAGGAGGAAACTTTTCCCCACGTCCACTCTGCCCCTGCCCTGGGGCCACTTGAGGTCATCTCCTCTGGTCCCATCCCCTGGGAGAGGAGACCAAACCCCCCCGGCTCCCCCCTCCTCTCAGGGGGTCGTGGCCAGGGCTGAGGTCTCCCCTCAGCCTCCTCTTCTCCAGGCTGAACCCCCGGGGGGGGACACAGGACAGGGTGGGGTTCTCAGGTGACCCCGGGAATGGTTTCTTCTCCCTTCCAGGTGACAACATCATCTGTGGCAGCTACGACAGCAAACTGGCCTGGTTTGACCTGGACCTCTCCACCAGACCCTACCGGCTGCTGCGGTGAGCGCGGCGCCGGGCCCTGCCCAGACCCCGTGGGGCCTCCCGGGAGGAGGAGCTCGGGGAGAACCTGCAGAGAAGGTGTCTCAGGGACCCCCCCTGTGCCAGGGTGGAGGTCGGAGCTTCTCTGGGGTGATGGAGCCTCCGCGGAGGGGGTCCCAGTCTGGCCCGGTCGCCCTCCCACGCTCGTTGGAGGTCGGGGGGCCACAAATCCCGGCCTTGTGGGGATCTGGGGGGACCTTGAGAAGGTTCTGGGCCAGGACAGGGGGTCCAGAGCTCCTCCTGAGGCCGTGGTCGCTGTCTTTGCAGGCACCACAAGAAAGCTCTGCGGAGCGTGGCCTTCCACAAGCGTTACCCGCTCTTCGCCTCCGGCTCCGACGACGGCACCGTCATCGTCTGCCATGGAATGGTCTACAAGTACGAGGGGGTGGGAAGAGCCAAGGGGAGGCCTGGAATCGTGGAATGGGGTGGCTTGGAAGGGACCTCAAAGGTCATGGAGTCAGGGAATGGGTTGGGTGGGAAGGGACATCAAAGCCCATCCAGTTCCACGGGCAGGGACACCTCCGACTGGATCAGGGGCTCCAAGCCCCATCCAACCTGCCCTTGGACACCTCCAGGGATGGGGCAGGGACACCTCCCACTGGATCAGGGGCTCCAAGCCCCATCCAACCTGCCCTTGGACACCTCCAGGGATGGGGCAGGGACACCTCCCACTGGATCAGGGGCTCCAAGCCCCATCCAACCTGCCCTTGGACACCTCCAGGGATGGGGCAGGGACACCACTGCTCTGGGCACCCTGGCCCAGGGCCTCCCCACCCTCCCAGCAGAACATTTCTCCCCAAGATCTCACCTCAATCTCCCCTCTTTCACCCCAAAACCCTTCCCCTCGTCCTGGCCCTGCACTCCCTGATCCAGAGCCCCTCCCCAGCTTTCCTGGAGCCCCTTTCCACACTGGAAGCTGCTCTAAGGTCTCCCCACAGCCTTCTCCTCTCCAGCCTGGACACCCCCAACTCTCCCAGCCTGGCCTCACACCAGAGGTTCTCCAGCCCTTGGATCATCCCCGGGGCCTCCTCTGGACCCATTCCCATGTCCTTATCCTTCTTCTGATCCCGTGTCAGCTCTGCTCCAGCAGAGCCCTGGGAAGGATGTGGAGCTCCCAATGCCTTGAGGAAGGAATCAGGGGGTTGACTCAGGGGGGAACCCAAGGAAGGTTGGAAGGAAAGAGGGAGCAAAGACCCTGCCTTGACCCCTCTTTTGTGCCACAGCGACCTCCTCCAGAACCCCCTCCTGGTGCCGGTCAAGGTGCTGAAGGGCCACGTCCAGACCTTGGATTTGGGCGTCCTCGACGTCGTCTTCCACCCCACCCAGCCCTGGGTCTTCTCCTCCGGAGCCGACGGCACCGTTCGGCTCTACACGTAGCGCCCTCCGGCACCACCATCGCCCCCCAAGCCAACGGCACCTCCCTGGGGCGAGGGGGCAGCGCCAGGACCACCCCCGGGCTCTGCCGGGGCCGCGGCGCCGCGACGCGGAACCCTCTCCCAATAAAGTATTTTTGGCTACAGAGCTGAGCGGCTTTGTCTGGGGTTGTCCTGGCCCAAGGGTGGAGCTGGGATGGAGAGGAGGAGATGGGATGGAGAGGAGGAGATGGGATGGAGAGAAGGAGATGGGATGGAGAGAAGGAGTTGGGATGGAGAGAAGGAGATGGGATGGAGAGCTGGAGTTGGGATGGAGAGCTGGAGCTGGGATGGAGAGAAGGAGTTGGGATGGAGAGAAGGAGATGGGATGGAGAGAAGGAGATGGGATGGAGAGAAGGAGATGGGATGGAGAGGAGGAGATGAGATGGAGAGAAGGAGTTGGGATGGAGAGCTGGAGCTGGGATGGAGAGAAGGAGATGGGATGGAGAGAAGGAGTTGGGATGGAGAGCTGGAGCTGGGATGGAGAGGAGGAGATGGGATGGAGAGGAGGAGATGGGATGGAGAGAAGGAGTTGGGATGGAGAGCTGGAGCTGGGATGGAGAGAAGGAGATGGGATGGAGAGCTGGAGCTGGGATGGAGAGAAGGAGATGGGATGGAGAGAAGGAGGTGGGATGGAGAGAAGGAGTTGGGATGGAGAGAAGGAGATGGGATGGAGAGAAGGAGATGGGATGGAGAGAAGGAGATGGCGAGCTGGAGCTGGGATGGAGAGAAGGAGATGGGGTGGAGAGAAGGAGATGGGGTGGAGAGAAGGAGATGGGATGGAGAGAAGGAGATGGAGAGCTGGAGCTGGGATGGAGAGAAGGAGGTGGGATGGAGAGAAGGAGATGGGATGGAGAGAAGGAGATGGCGAGCTGGAGCTGGGATGGAGAGAAGGAGATGGGGTGGAGAGAAGGAGATGGGATGGAGAGCTGGAGCTGGGATGGAGAGAAGGAGGTGGGATGGAGAGAAGGAGGTGGGATGGAGAGAAGGAGATGGGATGGGGATCTGGAGATGGGATGGGGGTCTGGAGAGAGAGAGCTGGAGCAGGGATGGAGAACTGGAGTTGGGATGGGGACTCTGGAGATGGGATGGAGAGCAGGAGTGGGGCTGGAGAGCTGGAGTTGGACTGGGGATCCGGAATTCGGATGGAGAGCGGGTGCTGGGCTGCAGAGCTGGAGCTGGAGCTCCCATCCCATCCCATCCCATCCCATCCCATCCCATCCCATCCCATCCCATCCCATCCCCATCCCCATCCATCCTCATCTCCATCCCCATCCCATCCCATCCCATCCCATCCCATCCCATCCCATCCCATCCCATCCCATCCCATCCCATCCCCATCCCCATCCCCATCCCCATCCCCATCCATCCTCATCTCCATCCCCATCCCATCCCATCCCATCCCATCCCATCCCATCCCATCCCATCCCATCCCATCCCACCCCATCCCACCACTTCCCAGAGCCCTCCCATTCCCACGACCCCTCCTCCCAGCCCGGCGCAGGGGGGGCTCCACCGGGAGCAGCTGAAGGGGTTCCAGCTCCTCCTCCTCCTCCGAGGACGGGTCCTACACGGGGGGGTCTCCTGATCCCACCCACCCCAGGGGGCTCCGGGGGGTCCTCACGCGGCTGCGCCCACCGAGGAGCAAAGAGCTTTATTGAAAAAGGCCCCTCTGTACCAGGGGGTGGGGGGGGTCGGGAGCGGCCGCGCCCCCCGCGCCCAACACGGACCCCGCGGAGGACTTGGAAGAGCTGCCAGGTTGGGAGCAGGGGCTGGAGGTGACCGGGAGGCCCTGGGATCCATCGCATTCCCAGCTCCTCCAGGAGGAGCCCGGAGATGCCACCGGGCTGCCCGCAGCCCCTTCCCTCTCCAGGAGATGCCGCCGGGGGGGGGGGGGGGTTCTCCTGTCCCAAAAATGCCTCATCCCAAAGGATCATCAACCAGGAGCCACAGCGAGGAACAACCACGGTGTCACCGGCAGCGCGGAAAGGGCCCGGAGGGGTCGGCGGAGGCGCTGGAATCCCGTGGAGGAAGACGATGGAGATGCTACGGAGGCAGGAGAGGAGAGACCCTGGTGGGGATGGATGGATGGATGGATGGATGGATTGGATTGGATTGGATGGATGGGTGGATGGGTGGATGGGTGGGTGGATGGATGGATGGATGGATGGATTGGATGGATGGATGGGTGGGTGGGTGGATGGATTGGATGGGTTGGATGGATGGGTGGATGGGTGGATGGATGGGTGGGTGGGTGGGTGGATGGATGGGTGGGTGGGTGGGTGGATTGGATGGATGGGTGGGTGGGTGGGTGGATGGATGGGTGGGTGGGTGGGTGGATGGATGGATGGATGGATGGGTGGGTGGATGGATGGATGGGTGGATTGGATGGATGGGTGGGTGGGTGGGTGGATGGGTGGGTGGGTGGGTGGGTGGATGGATGGATGGATGGATGGATGGATGGGTGGGTGGGTGGGTGGGTGGGTGGATGGATGGGTGGGTGGGTGGGTGGGTGGGTGGATGGATGGGTGGGTGGGTGGGTGGGTGGATGGGTGGGTGGGTGGGTGGGTGGATGGATGGATGGGTGGGTAGGTGGGTGGGTGGATGGATGGATGGATGGGTGGATGGATGGATGGGTGGGTGGGTGGGTGGGTGGATGGATGGGTGGGTGGGTGGGTGGGTGGGTGGATGGATGGATGGGTGGATGGATGGATGGGTGGGTGGATGGGTGGGTGGATTGGATTGGATGGATTGGATTGGATGGATGGGTGGATGGATGGATGGGTTGGATGGATGGATGGATGGATGGGTTGATGGGTGGATGGATGGATGGGTGGATGGATGGGTGGATGGATGGGTGGATGGATGGGTGGATGGATGGATGGATGGGTGGATGGGTAGATGGATGGATGGATGGATGGGTGGATGGGTGGATGGATTGGAAGGATTGGAAGGATTGGATGGGTGGAGGAAGACGTGGCCATGGCCAAGGGAGGCCGGGGGGTGGTGCCCAGGAGCTCACCCAGGTATTGCTGCGAAGGAGCCGGGATGTGCCGGGACTCACAGGATCCGGACGAGGCGGCCCAGGGTCTCGGCCACCTTCACACGGACAGCGGGGACGGGGTCCTTCAGGAGGAGGTTCAGAGCTGGAAGGAGAAGAGCACGGACCTGTCGGGAGCCACAGGGTCCTGGTCCCCCATCCCAGGTCCCAGTTGCATCCTGGCTTTGCTCCGACGTCCACAGAAGGAGAAACTTCAGCCCCAGGGGTGCTGGACCCATCACATCCCACCAGGGTGGGGTGGGCACCCCAGGGGTCCCTCAGCCCCACCCCCAGGAACCCCTGGATCTGCAGCTGAGAGGGTGCTGGACCTGCCTGGTGGTGGGACTGGGAGGGCTCCTGGGGGTGCTGAGAGGGCTCTGGGACTGGGAGGGCTCCTGGGGGTGGAGGAACTGGGAGGGTTCCTGGGGGTCCCGGGACTGGGAGTGTTCTGGAACTGGGAGGGCTCGAGGGGTGGTGGGATTGGGAGAGTTCATGGGACTGGGAGGGCTCCTGAGTGTGATGGGACTGGAAGAACTCCTGGGGGGTCTGGGACTGGGAGGGCTCCTGGGGGTGGTGGGACTGGGAGAGCTCCTGGGGGATCTCAGACTGGAAGAGCTCCAGGGACAGTGGAACTGGGAGGGCTCCTGGGGGTGGAGGAACTGGAAGGGCTCCTGGGGGTGGTGGGACTGGGAGAGCTCCAGGGATGGTGGAACTGGGAGGGCTCCTAGGGTGGTGAGACTGGGAGAGCACCTAGTTTGGGAGGATTCCTGGTGGTGGTGGAACTGGGAGGGCTCCAGGAGCTGCAGACCCAGCAGGTCCAGGGACCCCTCGGCGCTCTCCGGAGGCCGGGATGGGGCCGAGGGGCAGCCGAGCCCCCCGGGGGTCCCCTCGGGATCAGCTCCATCACCTCCCACCCGAGGCCTTGGAGCCACCTCCAGGTGGGGTGGTTTTTTTTTTCCTTTCCTCCCAGGAAAAGTCCAATAACATTTTTCCAGTAGCTTTGTTTACGCGGAGCAGGAGCCTTGGCCGAGGGCCCAGCGCCTCCCGCCCGCCCCGAGCTCAGCTCCTGGGATTTAGAGCCTGGATTGGAGCCCAGAAACCAACCCCATCCTGGGCTGAGTCCAGAGGAGGAGCGCGGCCAGAAGGACCACGACCGTGCTTCTGCCCCTCTGCTCCGCTCTGGGGAGACCCCACCTGGGGTCCCGGGTCCAGGGCTGGAATCCCCAACGGGAGAAGGACCTGGAGCTGTTGGAGCGGGGCCAGAGGAGGCCCCGGGGATGATCCAAGGGCTGGAGAACCTCTGGTGTGAGGCCAGGCTGGGAGAGTTGGGGGTGTCCAGGCTGGAGAGGAGAAGGCTGTGGGGAGACCTTAGAGCAGCTTCCAGTGTGGAAAGGGGCTCCAGGAAAGCTGGGGAGGGGCTCTGGATCAGGGAGTGCAGGGCCAGGACGAGGGGAAGGGTTTTGGGGTGAAAGAGGGGAGATTGAGGTGAGATCTTGGGGAGAAATGTTCTCCTGGGAGGGTGGGGAGGCCCTGGGCCAGGGTGCCCAGAGCAGTGGTGGCTGCCCCATCCCTGGAGGTGTCCAAGGGCAGGTTGGATGCGGCTTGGAGCCCCTGATCCAGTGGGAGGTGTCCCTGCCCCATCCCTGGAGGTGTCCAAGGGCAGGTTGGATGGGGCTTGGAGCCCCTGATCCCGTGGGAGGTGTCCCTGCCCCATTCCTGGAGGTGTCCAAGGTTGGGTTGGATGTGGTTGGAGCCCCTGATCCAGTGGGAGGTGTCCAAGCCCATGGCAGGGGTTGGATCTGGATGACCTTTGAGATCCCTTCCAAGCCAACCCACCCCATCCCACGTCTCCACGATTCCTCCCCTTGCTCCTCCTGCCTCCCCAGCTCCAGGGCTGCTCCAGGGCTGCTCCAAGGTGGATCTCCATATCTCCCCCCCCCTTCAGATCCCTCCCATCCAAGACGTTCCACACGGGAAGTTCACGCAACCCAAGCCGGGCGCTCTCCCTCTCCAACCATTACTCAGAGGCAGAAGGATTGTCTTTCACTCCTTTGACTCTTTCTTCTGGAAGGGGCTCCTGGAGCCAACGGAAAGGGGGGGGGGGTTGGAGTGGGGTTTTTTTGCCTTTTTGAGTGGTTTTCCTTTTTTTTCAGCTCCCTTGGAACGCTCGGAAAGTTTCCGTGAATAATTCCCCGCGATGAGGTCACCGGTGACAGGGGAAAAAATCCCTGAAATCCAGGAAAATTGCTTCACTCGGCTCCAAAAAAAAATGCCACCGGCTTCAAGAGGGGTTTTTCACGAGCTCAACGGTGGTCACGGCCACCACGGGATGGACACAGCCCCAAGAGGGGCTCCGGCTCCGGCTGAGACCCTGGGAATGTCCCCAGGGCCACCAAGGATGGGGAGGGGTGGAAGCACCAGGTGAGGAATCCTGAGGAGAGCTCGGTGGGGCCAAGAGCCCCCAAGGAGATGATGCTGGGGTTGGGACCACCAGCTGAGGAGCCTTGAGGAGCAGCCTGGTGGGGCCAAGAGCCCCCAAGGATGTGATGTTGGGGTTGGAGGCACCATCTGAGGATTCCAGAATGTTGGGTCAAGAGCCCCCAAGGAGACGATGTTGGGGTCGGAGGCACCAGCTGAGGAGCCTTGAGGAGAGCTCGGTGAGGTCCTGAGCCCCCAAGGAGATGATGTTGGGGTCGGAGGCACCAGCTGAGGATCTTTGAGGAGCAGCTTGGTGGGGCCAAGAGCCCCCAGGGATCTGATGTTGCGGTTGGAACCACCAGCTGAGGAGCTTTGAGGAGCATCTTGGTGGGGCCAAGAGCCCCCAAGGAGATGATGTTGGGGTTGGAGGCACCATCTAAGGAGCTTTGAGGAGAGCTCAGTGGGGCCAAGAGCCCCCAGGGATGCGACGTTGGGGTTGGAGGCACCAGCTGAGGAGCTTTGAGGAGCAGTCTGGTGGGGTCAGGAGCCCCCAAAGAGATGATGGTGGTGCCATCTCGGCCTTCCCAAGCCCTTGGCCCCTTGGCTTTCCCTCCCTGGACCTCCCATGGGTGCTGCTCATCCCCAGATGGGATGGGGACAGTCTCTGGGTCCACCAGGAGCATCCCTGGAGGAGCAAGGGGGGGATCCCACGGATGCAGCCAGGAAGGAGCAGGATCTCCTCATCCTCCAGCTCCACCAGCAGAGGTCAAACCCCACCAAACCCCCCGGGGCAGCCAAAGTCATGGGTGGGAGCACCTACTGACCCGCAAGGAGCTGGTCCAGGTCCACCTGCTGGGAGTGATCTTCGTCCACATGAAGCACCAGGAAACCTGAGGAAGAACCATGGGGTCAGGGCTTGGTCTGGATCCCACCGAGGGGTTGGGACCAGGACATGGAATCGTGGGATGGGCTGGGTTGGAAGGGACCTCAAAGCTCATCCAGTTCCATGGGCTGGGACACCTCCCACTGGATCAGGGGCTCCAAGCCCCATCCAACCTGCCCTTGGACACCTCCAGGGATGGGGCAGGGACACCTCCCACTGGATCAGGGGCTCCAAGCCCCATCCAACCTGCCCTTGGACACCTCCAGGGATGGGGCAGCCACCACTGCTCTGGGCACCCTGGCCCAGGGCCTCCCCACCCTCCCAGCAGAACATTTCTGCCCAAGATCTCACCTCAATCTCCCCTCTTTCACCCCAAAACCCTTCCCCTCGTCCCATCCCTGCACTCCCTGATCCAGAGCCCCTCCCCAGCTTTCCTGGAGCCCCTTTCCACACTGGAAGCTGCTCTAAGGTCTCCCCACAGCCTTCTCCTCTCCAGCCTGGACACCCCCAACTCTCCCAGCCTGGCCTCACACCAGAGGTTCTCCAGCCCTTGGATCATCCCCGGGGCCTCCTCTGGCCCCGCTCCAACAGCTCCATCTCCTTCTCCCGTTGGGGATTCCAGCCCTGGACCCGGGACCCCAGGTGGGGTCTCCCCAGAGCAGAGCAGAGGGGCAGAACCCCCTCCCTCCCCTCTGCTCCCACTCTTTGGATTCAGCCCGGGATGGGGTTGGTTTCTGGGCTGGGAGCGCTCGGGGAGGCTCCTGTGGAGCTTCTCCTCCCCCAGCACCCCAAGTCCTTCTCCTCAGGGCTGATCCCAATCCCTTCTCCTCCCAGCCTGGGCTGGACCTTGCTCTTGGCCTTGTGGAACCTCATGAGGTTCACACATCCACACCTCTCCAGGCTGTCCAGGTCCCTCTGGATGTCCCACTCTTCCCTCTGGATGTCTCCTCTTTCCCTCTGGACGTCCCCTCTTCCCTCTGGAACCTCCCCCTTCCCACCAGCACCACCCATCCCTTGGTGTGCGTTGTCTCACTGGTGACCCCTCAGCCACCACTGGCCGGGGATGTCCACCCTACGGAGTCACCTGCCAGGGTTTCTGCCTCCTACTGTTCCAGAAAGTTCTCCTAAAGCATCGCTGGGCGCATCCTGGAAGCGGCAAAACCTCCCCCCCACACACACTGGGTCTTGAAGGGGTCACCTCAAAGGACCTTGAAGGACCCTGAAATTCCTCAAAGGACCTCAAAGGACCTTGAAGGACCTTGAACGACCTCAAAAGACCTCAAAGGACCTTGAATGACCTTGAAGGACCTCGAATGACCATGAGGGACCTCAAAGGACCTCGAAGGACCTTGGACTTCAAAGGACCTCAGACTTCAAAGGACCTCAAACGACCTCAAAAGACCTCAAAGGATCTTGAAGGAACTCAAAGGACTTCAAAGGATGTCGAAGGACCTCGAAGGACCTCTAAGGATGTTGAAGGACCTCAAAGGACATCAAAGGACATCAAAGGACTCCAAAGGACCTCGAAGAACCTCAAAGGACCTCGAAGGACCTCAAAGGACCTCAAAGGACCTCAAAGGACCTCAAAGGACCTCAAAGGACCTCAAAGGACCTCGAAGGACCTCAAAGGACCTCAAAGGACCTCAAAGGACGTCAAAAGACCTTGAAGGACCTCAAAGGACCTCAAGGGACCTCAAGGGACCTTGAAGGACCTCGAAGGACCTCGAATGACCACGAAGGACCTCGAAGGACCTCGGACTTCAAAGGACCTCAAAGGACCTCGAAAGACCTTGAAGGACCTCAAGGGACCTCAATGGACCTCAAAGGACCTCAAAGGACCTCAAAGGATCTTGAAGGACCTCGAAGGACCTCAAAGGACCTCGAACGACCACGAAGGACCTCGGACTTCAAAGGACCTCAAAGGACCTCGAAAGACCTCGAAAGACCTTGAAGGACCTCAAGGGACCTCAACGGACCTCAAAGGACCTCAAAGGATCTTGAAGGACCTCGAAGGACCTCAAAGGACCTCAAAGAACCTTGAACAACCTCAAAGGACCTCGAATGACCACGAAGGACCTCGAAGGACCTCGGACTTCAAAGGACCTCGAAAGACCTTGAAGGACCTCAAGGGACCTCAATGGACCTCAAAGGACCTCAAAGGACCTCAAAGGATCTTGAAGGACCTCGAAGGACCTCAAAGGACCTCAAAGGACCTCAAAGGACCTCAAATGACCACGAAGGACCTCGAAGAACCTCGGACTTCAAAGGACCTCAAAGGACCTCGAAAGACCTTAAAGGACCTCAAGGGACCTCAAAGGATCTTGAAGGACCTTGAAGGACCTTGAACGACCTCAAAGGATCTCAAAGGATGTTGAAGGACCTCAAAGTACATCAAAGGACTTCAAAGGACCTCAAAGGATCTCAAAGGATGTTGAAGGACCTCAAAGGACCTCAAAGGACTTCAAAGGACCTCAAAGGACCTTGAAAGACCTCGTAGGACCTCAAGGGACCTCGAAGGACCTCAAAGGATCTTGAAGGACCTCAAGGGACCTCAAAGGACCTCAAAGGATCCTGAAGGACCTCAGAACTCAAAGGACCTCAAAGGTTCTCAAAGGACCTTGAAGGACCTCTAAGGACCTCAAGGGACCTCAAGGGACCTCGAAGGACCTCGAAGAACCTCGAAGAACCTCAAGGGACCTCAAGGGATCTCGAAGGACCTTGAAAGACCTCGGACTTCAAAGGACCTCAAAGGACCTTGAAGGACCTCAAAGGATCTTGAAGGAACTCAAAGGACTTCAAAGGACCTCGAATGACCTCGAAGGACTTCAAAGGACCTCAAAGGACCTCACAGGACCTCGAAGGCCAAGGGCTACCTGTCCTCCTCCAAAAAGAGGAACCAGAGGGACACCCTGAGCTGGTGGCACGGGGTGAGGGATCTCAACCAGCCACGTGGTCACCTCATCCGCACGCTGAGCCCGGACACCTTGGGAACAATGGACCAAGGTGGTCCAGGAGATGCTGAGGGCATCTTCTGCTCAGCCCTCAAGGCAGCTCCATCACCCAAACCGTGGCATCACCCGGCCAGAAGGCAGAGGGAAGGGGCTGGAGGAACCTTCCTGGGGCGCTGGAACCCATGGGGACCCACCAGAAGATCTGGGTGGTTCCAGCACCCCTGCCCATCCCTGGGTGTCCTCCCAGCAGAGCAGGGACCGAGAGGATTCCAAGGACAACCAGGATGGACACTGAAGCTCTTCTGAGGAGCAGGACCTACCGATGAACATGGGCGCTGCCGCTCGGATGTCCACCCAACTGCTCTTGAAGTAGAAGAGGTTGGTTGAGATCAGGCGGTTCAGCATCTCCGGGTACCTCTGCATCTGGGAGGAGAAAGAGCCAGCAAGGAGGTCACGATGGAGGTGGGATGGGTCACCTCCTGCCCTTGGTCCATGGATCCAGGTTCTCCAGGTCCATCTCCAGACCCTTCCTGCCCTTGGCCCATGGATCCAGGTTCTCCAGGTCCCTCCAGCAGATCCAGGCCTGGTGCCCTCTCCAGACTGAGGGCCCTCTCCATCCCCTCCACCAGTGGTGGTGCCAGGGCTCCCCGAGGTGCTCACCAGGTGTTTGCAGACCTGGTTGAGGAACTCCCCGTAGTGGAGGCTCCGCTCCTCCCGCAGGTGGTTGAGGAACATCTCCCCGAGGCCCTCAGAGCCCAGGCTGGGGCCGCACATCCGCAGGGCGAACTTGCAGGCCTGAAGGGCACAGAGAGGGGAGCTCAGGATCCCCCGGGGTGCTCAGGATCCCACAGGATCATCAGGAGCCCCCATGATGCTCAGAATCCCCCCAGGATACTCAGAGTTGCCCCAGGATGCTGAGAATCCTTACAGGACCCCCAGGATGCTCAGGATACCCCCAGGATGCTCAGGATCCTTACAGGAACCCTGGGATACTGAGGATCCCCCCAGGATGCTCAAGATTCCCCCAGGATGCTCAGGATCCCCCAGGATGTTCAGATCATCCAGGATGCCCCCAGGATGCTGAGGTTCTTCGAGGATGCCCAGATCATCCAGGATGCTCAGGATTCTTACAGGATCCCCCAGGATGCTCAGGACACACCCCCCCCCCCCCCCCCAGGATGCTCAGGATTCCACCAGGATCCCCACAGGATGCTCAAGATCCTCACAGGATGCTCAGGATCCTTACAAGACCCCCGGGATACTAAGGATCCCCCCAGGATGCTCAGGATTCCCCCAGGATGCTCAGGATTCACACAGGATGCTGAGGATCCCTCAGAATACTCCCAGAATGCTGAGAATCCCCCAGGATGCTCAGATCATCCAGGATGCTCAGGATCCTTACAGGATCCCCACAGGATGCTCAAGATCCTCACAGGATGCTCAGGATCCTTACAAGACCCCCGGGATACTAAGGATCCCCCTAGGATGCTCAGGATCCCCCAGGATGTTCAGATCATCCAGGATGCTCAGGATTCCCCCAGGATGCTCAGGATTCACACAGGATGCTGAGGATCCCTCAGAATACTCCCAGAATGCTGAGGATCCCCCAGGATGCTCAGATCATCCAGGATGCTCAGGATCCTTACAGGATACCCCCCCAGGAGGCTCAGGATCCACCCCCCTCCCCGGATGCTCAGGATACTCCCAGGATGCTGAGGATCCCCCAGGATGCTCAGATCATCCAGGATGCTGAGGATCCCCCAGGATGCTCAGGATCCTTACAGGATATCCCCCCAGGATGCTCAGGACCCACCCCCAGGATGCTCAGGATGCCCACACCGAGGCGGAGGAGCCTCCCCCCAGGGCAGGTGGGGACTCACCTTGACCACCTCTGGCTCGGGGTCCTGGAGGTGCAGCAGCAGCGTCACCAAGGAGGTCCCGAGCCGCTCCAAGAAGGTTTCGCTGTCGCCTTGGCTGAACCTGCTCAGGTGCCCAAAGAGCTCGACCGAGGAGCGGCGGAGCTGGGGCTGCTCCTGTCGGGACACGGGGGGAGCAGGGATCAGCCCGAGCCGGGCAAAGGGTGGCACCTTCCTGCTGGAAAAGGCCTTGGGGACCATCGAGTCCAAGAGCAACGACGTTCCAGGCCCCTTCCCAAGAAGGGTCGGAGGGAGCATCCCAGGAATTACTGCCCTGGGAGCCTGACCTCGGTGCCAGGGAAGGTCCCGGATGGGACCCACCCGAGGGTGTTGAGGGGGGGTCTGGAGGGGAGCTCCCTCAGCTCCCAGTTGAGTGGGGAAGTGCCCCCGGGCTGGAGACTGGGAGATGTTCCCCCCCTTCCCAAGGAGGCTCGGAGGGAGCATCCCGGGAACTCCAGGGCCGTCGGTCCGACCTCGGTGCCAGGGAAGGTCCTGGAGACCAACCCGATCCCCCCCCAGGGCAAGGTCACCCGGGCAAGGGGCGAGGGAAAGGCTGGGAGTGGGACCTGGACTTTGGGAAAGCCTTGGGCACCGCTTCCCACCGCCTTCTGCTGGAGAAACCGAGCAGCTGAGGGCCCTGGGGAGGCCACCCCTGGAATCCCGGGCTCAGCTCTGGGCCCCTCACTCCAAGAAGGCCCTGGAGGGGCTGGAGCGCGTCCGGAGAAGGGAGCGGAGCTGGGAAGGGGCTGGAGAACCAGGGTTCTGAGGAGCAGCTGAGGGCCCTGGGGGGGTTCAGCCTGGAGAAGAGGAGGCTGAGGGGAGACCTCAGCCCTGGCCACGACCCCCTGAGAGGAGGGGGGAGCCGGGGGGGGGTTGGTCTCCTCTCCCAGGGGATGGGACCAGAGGAGATGACCTCAAGTGGCCCCAGGGCAGGGGCAGAGTGGACACTGGGAAAAGTCTCCTCCTGGAAAGGGTTCCCAGGCCCTGGCAGAGGCTCCCAGGGAGGGGGTGGAGTCCCCACCCCTGGAGGGGTCCAAAGGGTGGGGGGATGAGGTGCTGAGGGATCTGCTTTGGGAAGGGCACAGGGATGGGTGCACTCGGTGGTCTCTGAGGTCTTTCCCAACCAGGCCATTCCATGGTTTTAGGATCCTCTGAACTCCTTCCCTGGTCACAGCTTCTCCCCCCACCCATCCCTTCCCTTCTCAGCCTGGAGGTGTCGAAGCAGCGAGAGGAGCTCCGGTTGTCCCAAACCCTCAGCTCCTCCTTCCCAGGCTGCCCCGTTCCTGCCTTAATTTTGGGGGGGTTTGAAACCCATTTTAGATGATTCTTCACCAAAACCTCCCATGGGCTGAGGACAAGATCCGGGTGGGCTGTGAATCCACCCCCTCCCACCCAACGGCTCCAAAGAGCACAAGGCCATGGTCCTCATCCCAGATCTCAGCCCCCACCACCCCCCTTGGACCCCACCATCATCTCCAAAGCCAGCAAGGAGGTCCTGGTGACCGAGGCCTTCAGGGAGGAACGAGCTCCAGCGGCCCAAGGAGTTGGGAACCTCCTGGCTCCAGCTCTGCTCCGGCCACAGGGAGCAGTGGAGAAGGTGAGAGCCCCGAAAGCGGGGCGTGGGGTGCAGTGAGGGCCTGGCCAAGGGGAGATGGTCCTGGTGGGACACGGCCTGAAGACAGGGGCTGCAAGTGGGGGCAGGAACAGCCTTTGGCTTCCTCAGGGTGGTGTTGGAGGGCTTTGGGGGTGGGCAGGGACCGCTTAGGGCAGTGAAAGCCCCCGTGATGGACACTGCAGAAGACACCTCCCCTCTCCCAGCCTCTCTCTGCCCCTTCTTCTGCCCCAGGAACCCAGCCCTGGAGTCTCCTCCTTCCCAGGAGGAGCCAAGGTCCAGGGAGACTCCACGTCCCAACCACGTCATGTCCTCGCGGAGCTCCAGAACATGGAGCTCCAACCTCCCTCCCACGGCCCCAAAGCCCCATCTGCACCCAGGGATGGACCAGAGGCATCTGGTGGCCCCTCCAGACGGCTCCTCTGGCAAAGGCTGGAGCTGCCTTACGCTGTCAAAGAAGGGCCGGATCCTGATGGAGATGTGGAGGAGCATGGACTGGATGTCTCTTTCCTCCAGGTGATCCAGGAGCTTGGAGAGGCTGGACATGGCCTCGAGGGCAACCAGGTTGTGGGGGTCGTCTCTGTCATCCATGCCGTTGACCATGGACGCCAGGAGCTTGGTCCCGTGCTTCCTGACCTGTGGGGGGAACAGGGAGGGGAGGAGAGGCCGGAGCCAAGGGTTGAGGCCAACGGGATGAGGTTCAACAAGGCCAAGTGCCGGGTCCAGCACTTGGGTCACACCAACCCCAGGAACGTTCCAGGCCTTGGGAAGAGCATCTGGAAAGGTGTCCCGGCGGAAAAGGCCCCGGAGGTGTTGGTTGGCAGAGGCTGAGCAGTGGCCAAGGTGGCCCAGAAGGCCACCAGCACCTGGGCTGGGCTCAGCCCCGGGGTGGCTCCAGCAGGAGGCGGGCAGGGATCGTCCCCCCTGCACTCAGCCCCTGGAATCCCGGGCTCAGCTCGGGGCTCCCAGAAAGCCCTGGAGGGGCCGGAGAGCGTCCGGAGAAGGGAGCGGAGCCGGGAAGGGGCTGGAGAACAGGGGCTGTGGGAGCGGCTGAGGGACCTGGGGGGGTTTGGGCTGGAGCAGAGGAGGCTGAGGGGAGACCTCCTGGCTCTGGGCAGCTCCTGGAGAGGAGGCTGTGGGGAGGGGGGTGCTGGGCTCTGCTCCCAAGGGACAGGCGATGGGATGAGAGGGAACGGCCTCCAGTTGGGCCAGGGCAGGGTCAGACTGGATCCTGGGGACAATTCCTTGAGGCCAAGGGCTGGCAGAGGCTGCCCAGGGCAGGGGGGAAGAGTCCCCATCCCTGGAGGGGTTTGGGAACCCTCTGGATGTGGGGCTTGGGGCCATGGTTCAACCAACACGGGGAGGTTGGACTGGATGAGCTGAGGGGGCTTTTCCAACCTCCCCAATTCCATGATTCTCTACGAGTGGTCCCTGTGGGAAGAGCCTGGTGGGGACACATCCCCTGGGAGCGCCGGCTCAGGTTCATTCCCCACGCTGAGCTTCCAGCCAGAAGGAGGCACCGAGGGATGGGATCATCCACAGCCCAGGAGGAAGCTCTCCAGGATGGAAACCCAATTGGAATTGCCCTGGGTTGTCCTATATCAGGGATTGGAGCATCCACAGAGCATCTGTGGATGGAAGCATCCATCTCCAGGATGGAAAACCAACTGGGAGCACCCACGGCCCAGGAGGCAGCGTTCCAGCACGGATGCAGAGCTGGAGGGGGGAACCTGCCAAGCTTGGAGCCCCCTGATCCAGTGGGAGGTGTCAAAGCCCATCCAGTTCCAACCCCCCTGCCATGGGCAGGGACACCTCCCACTGGATCAGGGGCTCCAAGCCCCATCCAACCTGCCCTTGGACACCTCCAGGGATGGGGCAGCCACCACTTCCCTGGACAACCCGTGGAGCGGAGCAGGAGGGAGGAGCAATGGGCTGTCCCCTCCCCAAAGACCCCCCTCATCCTTGACAAGCAGCAGCTCCCGCTGGCATCCTGGTGCCTCCCTTCTCCCACCCAACCCCAGGCAGGACTCTCAGGTGGAACCAAGGTGAGTTCACTCTCACCTTCTCCGGCGATCCCGAGGCGATGTTGCCCAGTCCACGGAGAGCCAACATCCTCACCAACACGCAGGCGTCCTTCTGTCTCCCTGTCATGTTGTCCATCATGGTTTCCAGCAGGATCAGGTCGTTCACCACGTTGTTCTTGAGGAGCTAAAGCAGAAGAGAGGCCTCAGCACCCCCACGATCCATAAGGAAGAGGATGGATCTTCCAGGTGCTCCTATTCCGAGCAGTCCCTGATCGGCCTCCCCAGTTCCCCTGGGACCCTCATTCCATATCCAGGTGGTCCCAAGACAGGGCCAGGGGAGACCTCAAGCCCAGCATCTCCAGGCTGGGATTTGGATTTGGGGAACCTGTACTGACTGGGAAAACCAAGGGTGCCAAGGTGGGATGAAAGGGGAAGGTCCAACAGCCGGGAGAAGGCTGCACCAAAGCCAAATCCCAACCCCTGAGACCAACAGCCAGGGGAGACCATGGAATCATGGAATGGGTTGGGTTGGGAGGGATCTCAAAGCCCATCCAGTTCCAACCCCCTGCCATGGGCAGGGACACCTCCCACTGGTTCAGGGGCTCCAACCCCATCCAACCTGCCCTTGGACACCTCCAGGGATGGGGCAGGGACACCTCCCACTGGATCAGGGGCTCCAAGCCCATCCAACCCAACCTTGGACACCTCCAGGGATGGGGCAGCCACCACTGCTCTGGGCAACCTTCACCAGGGCCTCCCCACCCTCCCAGAATTCCTTCCCAATGTCCAATTTCAATCTTCCCCCTTCCAATTTAAAGCCTTTTATGGAAAGGAAGTCCAACTGGTGGGGTTGGCACCCCCAAAGGGCACAACCAGGTGAACGGGCAGCGATGCAGTAGCTCTGGGGTTCAACTCTTGGATGCAACCACCATCACCACCGAGATGCCAGGAGAGACCCAGCACCCCAGGGTGTGGGCACAGAGCTTGGGTTGGACTCCTGAGGTCCCTGGGGGTGGCACAGAGCCCCCAACCCACTGGGCTGAGGCTGTGAGAGTCGAACCCGGGGCAGAAGCCGCCGTGTGGAGACCCTGCCCTGCTCCCCCTCCTCGGCCGAGGGTGAAGAGCCTGAGCTCTCAGCTCATCCTGGAGAGAAGGAGCCACCCGGGCATCGCTTCCTTCCCCTCCAGTCCCCTCGCTGAGGCAAAGCTGCTATTTTTAAAGCCTTGAAGGACGCCGAGAACCAACCGCGCTCCAAAAGAGCCGAGAGCGAGATTCCAGGCCGGGCTCCAAGAGCCAGGAAAAGGGCAGCTCCGCCAGGGAAAGGGCAGCTCCACCAGGGAAAGGGCAAATAAAGACAGAGCCTCAATGCCAGGCTGTGGAGGCACCTGAGAATTTAGAAGGTGGTTTATAAGGTGAGGAAAGAGGGGGGGGGAGATATTTCTGCATTGTTGGCATCGGGCGCTCCGTTACGGAACAAAAGCTCCCGGGAGAGGCCCAGGGCTTGGAAGGAGGTGTTTGAGGAGAGGGAGGGGAAAGGACTTGAGTCACTTCATTCCTCGGGGTGCTACGTAAGGACTCAGCCACGCTTCTGCTGGCTCAGAGAGGGTGATGCCTTCAGACTTGGCTTTGCCACAGCCCCGGCCACCGGAGAGGCTCGGGAAGCCAAGGAGGATGAAAGCTCAGCTTTAACCCTCGTCCCGAGGGCTCCCTGAGGAAGGGAGGGGAAGGAGGGCTGGAGGGCCACGAGGTATCTGGTGGACCTGGACCTTGGCAAAGCCTTTGGCACTGCTGGACACCAGGAGGCATCTGGAATCCTCGGTGCCAGGGAAGGTCCCGGAGGAGGTCACTCTGAGGGTGCTGAGGGAGCTCCTCTCCACACCCCTTCCCCTCATCTCCCAGTTGAGTGGGGAAGTGCCCCCGGGCTGGAGACTGGGAGATGTTCCCCCCCTTCCCAAGGAGGCTCGGAGGGAGCATCCCGGGAACTCCAGGGCTGTCGGTCTGACCTTGGTGCCAGGGAAGGTCCCGCAGGAGATCACCCCGAGGGCCCTCCCACGGGACAATGGGGTGCTCAGGCCCAGCCAACGGGGGCTGAGCAAAGGCAGGGCCTGGAGACCAACCCGATCCCCCCCCAGGGCAAGGTCACCCGGGCAATGGGCGAGGGAAAGGCTGGGAGTGGGACCTGGACTGAGGGCCCTGGGAAGGCCACCCCTGGAATCCCAGGCTCAGACGGCCCTGGAGGGGTTGGAGTGTGTCCGGAGAAGGGAGCGGAGCTGGGAAGGGGCTGGAGAACCAGGGTTCTGAGGAGCAGCTGAGGGCCCTGGGGGGGTTCAGCCTGGAGAAGAGGAGGCTGAGGGGAGACCTCAGCCCTGGCCACGACCCCCTGAGAGGAGGGGGGAGCCGGGGGGGGGTTGGTCTCCTCTCCCAGGGGATGGGACCAGAGGAGATGACCTCAAGTGGCCCCAGGGCAGGGGCAGAGTGGACGTGGGGAAAAGTTTCCTCCTGGAAAGGGTTCCCAGGCCCTGGCAGAGGCTCCCAGGGAGGGGGTGGAGTCCCCACCCCTGGAGGGGTCCAAAGGGTGGGGGGATGAGGTGCTGAGGGATCTGGGTTAGTGGACAGGTAGGGTTGGACTCGATGATCTCCAAGGTCCTTTCCACGATTCTATGGTTCCATGATTCCACAATTCTATGGTTCTACGTTGATTCTGCACCCAGTGGCTCTCCCACCCAGCTCACCTCGGCGAGGAAGGCAGTGCTGGTGATCCTCTGGCTGTCGAAGACGCTGCTCAGCGTTGGGATGAGGTCCTTCACGATCAGCGGCAGCCGGGGCCCAGCGTGGCGCGCCATCGCCCTGCCAAGGGCAGCGGCACGCGTCACCCGGGGTGGGGGGCTCCCAGGGTCCACGTGGGTGCTGGGGGCCACTTGGGTGCCCCACCGAGCGGGGCAAAGTGCCGGTGGCACCCAGCCCTGCTCCACGGAGCACCGGTGCTCAGTCACAAAGAGCTTCTTGCCAAGCGCCACGGGGACGGCACAGCCCAGGGTGCCAGGAGCACCGTGAGGGGCACCGGGGCCATGGGTGGCCTCACCGGCAGCTCCTGTCGCTCCTCGTGTGCACGTGGAGGGACGGAGCTGCTTGTGCTGCTCCATGCACGGAGCTCTCATCGCTCCACACTGCCCACGCGGAGCGACGGAGCTGCCTGTGCTGTCCCAAGCATGGAGCTCCCATCATTCCACATTGCCCACGTGGAGCGATGGAGCTGCCTGAGCTGCCCCAAGCATGGAGCTCCCATCATTCCCCTTGTGCACGTGGAGCAACAGAGCTCCCAGTGCTGCCTGGAGCACGGAGCTCCACTTGTGAATTGCTCCACTTGCACACGTGAAGCCACGGAGCTGCCTGTGCTGCCCCGTGCACGGAGCTCCCATCGCTCCACTCGTGCACGTGGAGCAACGGAGCTGCCTGAGCTGCTCAGTGCCTGGAGATCCCATCACTCCACTTGTACACATGGAATGATGGAGCTCTCTGAGCTGCCTCATGCATGGAGCTCCCACTGCTCCACTTGTGCACATGCAGTGACGGAGCTCCCAGTGCTGCCTGGAGCACGGAGCTCCACTTGTGCATTGCTCCACTTTGCACGTGGAATGATGGAGCTGCCTGCGCTGCCCAGTGGCTGGAGATGCCCTCGCTCCACTTGCACACGTGGAGTGACGAAGCTCCCTGAGCTGCCCGTGCACGGAGCTCCCATCGCTCCACCTGTGCACGTGGAGCAACGGAGCTGCCCAAGCTGCCCAGTGCATGGAGAACCCATTGCCCTGGAGCGACAGAGCTCCCTGAGCTGCCCCATGCACGGAGCTCCCATGACTCCCTTTGCATATGGAGCAATGGATCTGCCTGCATTGCCTGGAGCTCCCATTGCTCCTCTTGTGCACGTGGAGTGAGGGCGTTGCCTGTGCTGCCCCAAGCATGGAGCTCCCATCATTCCACATTGCCCACGTGGAGCGATGGAGCTGCCTGAGCTGCCTGAGCTGCCCCAAACATGGAGCTCCCATCATTCCCCTTGTGCACGTGGAGCAACGGAGCTTCCAGTGCTGCCTGGAGCATGGAGCTCCACTTGTGCATTGCTCCACTTGCACACGTGGAGTGATGGAGCTCCCTGAGCTGCCCCGTGCATGGAGCTCCACTTGTGCATTGCTCCACTTGCACACGTGGAGTGATGGAGCTCACTGAGCTGTCCTGTGCATGGAGTTCCCACCTCTGCACTTGCATCCAAGACCTTCTGGTGTCCATCAGACTTTGAGGGCCAAGGAGCCTCAGCCCCAAAGGGAGAACCATGGAGCAGCAAAGGCTCCTGCAGAGCAGCCCCAGGCAGGGATGTGCTGGGCAATGCAGGGTGCCAGCAGCACCCCAGGAACTCAGCGCGTCCCACGTGGGCTCCCAACCCAGGGACAGAGCTGGTCCCCCCACAGTGGTCTTGGAGCCCCCCCTCCAGTCCCATGGGAAGCTGGTGAGACCCTCCACTGGCTCTGACACTGGGCACCAGGGCAGCCCTCCCCTTGCTAGGTGATGCCATCCTGCTCCCAGCGGTGGGGCAGCTCTTGCATCGATCCCAGAGGAGACCATGGAACATTGGAATGGGTTGGGTTGGAACAGACCTCAAAGCCCATCCAGTTCCAAACCCTCTGCCATGGGCAGGGACACCTCCCACTGGATCAGGGGCTCCAACCCCATCCAACCCACCCTTGGACAGCTCCAGGGATGGGGCAGGGACACCTCCCGCTGGATCAGGGGCTCCAACCCCATCCAACTCACCCTTGGACACCTCCAGGGATGGAGCAGGGACACCTCCCACTGGATCAGGGGCTCCAAGCCCCATCCAACCTGCCCTTGGACACCTCCAGGGATGGGGCAGGGACACCTCCCACTGGATCAGGGGCTCCAAGGCCCATCCAACCCACCCTTGGACACCTCCAGGGATGGGGCAGCCACCACTGCTCTGGGCACCCTGGCCCAGGGCCTCCCCACCCTCACTGTGAAGAATTTCTCCCCAAGATCTCATCTCAATCTCCCCTCTCTCAGCTCAAAAATCCACTGGACACGGGCGAAGCGGTGCCACCCTCTTACCCAGCCAGCACAGCGACCCCGTCGTGGTGTCTCTCTGGACTTGCCATCAGGTCCCAGCCTCCAGCGTTGCCCACAGCCTTGGCCACCTCCTCGCTGCCCGCCCGGACCAGCATCACCTTCAGCGTTTCCACGGCACAGCTGGAAGAGAATCCAAGTGGAAGGCTTAGGGTCGGCTCCTTGCCCTGCCCGCAGCCCTGGCGGCTCCCAGGGCACCAGCCCAGGGAACTGGGAGACACGGAAAGCCTTCAGCTGCTCCAGGATGGAATGAGCTACGTGAGGGCTTCAGCTGGAGTGAGAGGAGCCCATAACTCACTGCTACTTCCACTTCCACCGCGATGTTGGCTGTCAAAGGGATCCAAACCAAGCGACTGCAAAGTAACAAAGTCCAGAAGTGCTTTAAGGAGGGGTTTTTTTGCATTAATATTTTATAGGCAGGGATTATTTTGCTGCAGGAATGGAGCAACATATGGGAAACAGACATTATCCTGTCCAAAAATCAGCCCTGGGGTGGCTCCAGCAGGAGGCGGGCAGGGATCGTCCCCCCTGCACTCAGCCCCTGGAATCCCGGGCTCAGCTCGGGGCTCCCAGAAAGCCCTGGAGGGGCCGGAGAGCGTCCGGAGAAGGGAGCGGAGCCGGGAAGGGGCTGGAGAACAGGGGCTGTGGGAGCGGCTGAGGGACCTGGGGGGGTTTGGGCTGGAGCAGAGGAGGCTGAGGGGAGACCTCCTGGCTCTGGGCAGCTCCTGGAGAGGAGGCTGTGGGGAGGGGGGTGCTGGGCTCTGCTCCCAAGGGACAGGCGATGGGATGAGAGGGAACGGCCTCCAGTTGGGCCAGGGCAGGGTCAGACTGGATCCTGGGGACAATTCCTTGAGGCCAAGGGCTGGCAGAGGCTGCCCAGGGCAGGGGGGAAGAGTCCCCATCCCTGGAGGGGTTTGGGAACCCTCTGGACGTGGGGCTTGGGGCCAGGGTTTGGTCACCACAGGTTGGTTGGACTGGATGAGCTGAGAGGGTTTTTCCAACCTGATTGATTCCATGATCCTGTCAGTATCAGCAATGGATAAATCATAGCCCTCAACAGAAGCAGGAGGAACGGAGTCACCACCACCCAAAGGTCTTTGAGCTTCTGAGCTGGGTTCCCACTTTTATGGGAGGGAGCAGCTGACGGAGGGATTGTCACCTTGGAGCCCTGGGGGGCTGCAGGGTGGGGGCACCTCTAGATCTCTGGCACAGCATCATCCCCATGTCCAGAGGATGAGCACCTTCCCAGGATGAGTGCCCAGAGGATGAGTGCCCTCCAGGACAAGCATCCACCCCCAGCCTCAGCCAGGGCCAGGCATCCACCTCCAGGCTTCTTCAGGGCCAAATATCTGCCTCCAGGCTCAGCTGGGGCCAAGAACCCACCTCCAGCTTCAGCTGGGGCCAAGAACCCACCTCCAGCACCGACCAGGGCCAAACATCTGCTTCCAGCCTCGGCCAGGACTGGGCAAATGCCTCTGTCCTAGATCAGGGCCAGGTATCAAACTCCAGCCTCAACCGGGGCTGAGCATCCACCTCCAGCCTCATCGGGGGCTGAGCATCCACCTCCAGCCTCATCTGGGGCTGAGCATCCACCTCCAGCCTCATCGGGGGCTGAGCATCCACCTCCAGCCTCATTTGGGGCTCAGCATCCACCTCCAGCCTCATTTGGGGCTCAGCATCCACCTCCAGCCTCATTTGGGGCTCAGCATCCACCTCCAGCCTCATCTGGAGCTGAGCATCCACCTCCAGCCTCATTTGGGGCTGAGCATCCACCTCCAGCCTCATTTGGGGCTCAGCATCCACCTCCAGCCTCAGCCAGGGCTCAGCATCCACCTCCAGCCTCAGCCAGGGCTCAGCATCCACCTCCAGCCTCAGCCAGGGCTCAGCATCCACCTCCAGCCTCAGCCAGGGCTCAGCATCCACCTCCAGCCTCAGCCAGGGCTCAGCATCCACCTCCAGCCTCATTTGGGGCTGAGCATCCACCTCCAGCCTCATCTGGGGCTGAGCATCCACCTCCAGCCTCATTTGGGGCTGAGCATCCACCTCCAGCCTCATTTGGGGCTGAGCATCCACCTCCAGCCTCAGCCAGGGCTGAGCATCCACCTCCAGCCTCAGCCAGGGCTGAGCATCCACCTCCAGCCTCAGCCAGGGCTGAGCATCCACCTCCAGCCTCAGCCAGGGCTCAGCATCCACCTCCAGCCTCAGCCAGGATCGAGCCTCCACCTC
Organism: Dromococcyx pavoninus; assembly: GCA_033558185.1. Lineage (NCBI taxonomy): Eukaryota > Metazoa > Chordata > Aves > Cuculiformes > Neomorphidae > Dromococcyx > Dromococcyx pavoninus. The sequence continues at coordinate 80,046 of JAUMJL010000996.1, read as the reverse complement.
CAGCCTTGGCCAGGGGTTGCCAGCATCATGTCCACTCTCCTGCCCTCCTTCTCCCAAAGGCAGGAATCACCACCCTACACCACCAGCTCTTGGTCCATCCCACCTCAGCAGACCAAGTCAGGTCTCCCTGCCCCAAGGTGATCTTGGCCAAACCATGGCAGATTTATCCCTGCAGAGAAAGGACTTTCCAGGAGCCTCCAAACCCCGAATTCTGCAGCCAGGTGACCCTGAAATTCAGCCCAAAGAAGCTGCAGTTGGATTTATTTCCCTACAGCACAGGAAAACCCCCAGTGCCAGCTGAGGGATTCCCACTCCACTCAAAGCTCCCTAAGGACCCATCTCCCAGCCCACAGCTCCAGGCTCTCCTGCTCCTTGGTGGGTGAGAAGCCCAACCTGAGCTGGCAAAGAGCGCTCCCAGCCCAGAAACCAACCCCATCCCGGGCTGAATCCAAAGAGTGGGAGCAGAGGGGAGGGAGGGGGTTCTGCCCCTCTGCTCCGCTCTGGGGAGACCCCACCTGGGGTCCCGGGTCCAGGGCTGGAATCCCCAACGGGAGAAGGAGATGGAGCTGTTGGAGCAGGGCCAGAGGAGGCCCCGGGGATGATCCAAGGGCTGGAGAACCTCTGGTGTGAGGCCAGGCTGGGAGAGTTGGGGGTGTCCAGGCTGGAGAGGAGAAGGCTGTGGGGAGACCTTAGAGCAGCTTCCAGTGTGGAAAGGGGCTCCAGGAAAACTGGGGAGGGGCTCTGGATCAGGGAGTGCAGGGCCAGGACGAGGGGAAGGGTTTTGGGGTGAAAGAGGGGAGATTGAGGTGAGATCTTGGGGAGAAATGTTCTGCTGGGAGGGTGGGGAGGCCCTGGGCCAGGGTGCCCAGAGCAGTGGTGGCTGCCCCATCCCTGGAGGTGTCCAAGGGCAGGTTGGATGGGGCTTGGAGCCCCTGATCCAGTGGGAGGTGTCCCTGCCCCATCCCTGGAGGTGTCCAAGGGCAGGTTGGATGGGGCTTGGAGCCCCTGATCCAGTGGGAGGTGTCCCTGCCCCATCCCTGGAGGTGTCCAAGGGCAGGTTGGATGGGGCTTGGAGCCCCTGATCCAGTGGGAGGTGTCCCTGCCCATGGCAGGGGGTTTGGAGCTGGATGGGCTCTGAGGTCCCTTCCAACCCACCCCATTCCATGGTTCCCCAGAGCGAGTGCAAGGGTTGAGTCCTCACCAAGCAGAAGCTCCTGCAGGACAGACAGATGGACAAAGCTGCTCATCCCCAGGATTTGCCTTTTCCACAGTGTCCCACAGCCACTTCCTTCCTCTCCAGCCATGGCCAGGGTCTTCCAGGCTCCCTTTCCTGCCAAGCTATCGAATTCACCTTCACCATCTCCCTTTGGCATCGAAATCTCACGGAGGCTGCGGATTCGACACGCGGAGAGGAAACGCCTTTGATATTGAACCCAGCTCCCGGGACACGGCTGGAATTTCACATCCCTGTGGCTTCCCTTCACGTTGGACAAAAGCTGCTCCCCTTCAGCCACTCAGGGATGACTTCATGGCCGTGGAACCACCTCCACCTGCGCGAGCCCACGGGAAGCAGGAGGAGAAACGGCTCCGAGCGGAACCTCGCGCCGCTCCAGGAATCCCTGGAGATCCTGGTGGGAGCCAGAGGGAAGCAGTGCTGTTCAATACCTTCATCCAAAACGTGGATGAGGGGATTGAGAGAACCCTTAGCAAGTGATGACAGCAAGCTGGGTGGGAGACTGGACCTGCTGGAGGGCAGGGAGGGTCTGGAGAGGGACCTGGAGAACCTGGATCCATGGGCCAAGGGCAGGAAGGGTCTGGAGAGGGACCTGGAGAACCTGGATCCATGGGCCAAGGGCAGGAAGGATCTGCAGAGGGATCTGGTCAGGCTGGATCACAGAATCATTTGGTTGGAAAAGACCTTGGAGATGACCAAGTCCACCCATCCCTGTGCCCTTCCCAAACCAGATCCCTGAGCACCTCATCCCCCCACCCTTTGGACCCTTCCAGGGGTGGGGACTCCATCCCCTCCCTGGGAGCCTCTGCCAGGACCTGAGCAACAACAGCTCCATCTCCTTCTCCCGTTGGGGATTCCAGCCCTGGACCCGGGACCCCAGGTGGGGTCTCCCCAGAGCGGGGCAGAGGGGCAGAACCCCCTCCCTCCCCTCTGCTCCCACTCTTTGGATTCAGCCCGGGATGGGGTTGGTTTCTGGGCTGGGAGCGCTCGGGGAGGCTCCTGAGGAGCTTCTCCTCCCCCAGCACCCCAAGGCCTTCTCCTCAGGAGCTGCTTCCGATCCGTTCCCTGCTCATCCTGGAGTTGTCCTGGGATTGCCCCAGCCCCAGTGGGCACTTTTGAACTCCACGAGGCTGGAATTGTCCCACCTCCCCAGCCTCCCAGGTCCCTCTGGATGGCAGATGCTCAGGACCAAGGCAGGGGCTGCTCTGCACCTGCAAACCCAGGTGAGGTTTGACTCCAGCAGGGGATTATTTGGCAGCTGTGGGGACTCTCACCTGGGCTCAGAGGCCCCTTGGGGCCTTCAGGGCCTCTCACACCAGAGAAATCCTTTCAACACAACCCTTGTAAAATCCAGAAAATCCTTCAGCTGGGGAAGGGGCTGGAGAACCAGGGATCTGAGGAGCAGCTGAGGGCCCTGGGGGGGTTCAGCCTGGAGAAGAGGAGGCTGAGGGGAGACCTCAGCCCTGGCCACGACCCCCTGAGAGGAGGGGGGAGCCGGGGGGGGGGTTGGTCTCCTCTCCCAGGGGATGGGACCAGAGGAGATGACCTCAAGTGGCCCCAGGGCAGGGGCAGAGTGGACACTGGGAAAAGTTTCCTCCTGGAAAGGGTTCCCAGGCTCTGGCAGAGGCTCCCAGGGAGGGGGTGGAGACCCCACCCCTGGAGATATTTGGAAAAGGTGTGGCCCTGGCAGGTGGGTTCAGGGTTCAGTTGGCACGGGGAGGGGTTTGGGCTGGATGAGCTGAGAGGGCTTTTCCAACCTGAACGATTCCATCATCCAGCTCCACAGAGAGGGGCTGAATCCACCTTTTGAGAAGGTGCTGATGGCACCTTGCCTGGTCACCTTGGTGGGCACAGGAGCTGGAGAGTGGCCACTGGGGACCCCCAGGCTTCCTGGGAGCCCTCCTTGGCACCGAGGGACCACCACCAGGTAGAAGACAAGGGAGAGAGCGAGGCCTGGCAGGAGGGATGATGGCATCGAGGCCCAAGGGGCAGTGACTGGGAGAGAGTGAGGGGCTGCAGCCATCGAGACCCCACCTGGGGTCCCGGGTCCAGGGCTGGAATCCCCAACGGGAGAAGGAGATGGAGCTGTTGGAGCGGGGCCAGAGGAGGCCCCGGGGATGATCCAAGGGCTGGAGAACCTCTGGTGTGAGGCCAGGCTGGGAGAGTTGGGGGTGTCCAGGCTGGAGAGGAGAAGGCTGTGGGGAGACCTTAGAGCAGCTTCCAGTGTGGAAAGGGGCTCCAGGAAAGCTGGGGAGGGGCTCTGGATCAGGGAGTGCAGGGCCAGGACGAGGGGAAGGGTTTTGGGGTGAAAGAGGGGAGATTGAGGTGAGATCTTGGGGAGAAATGTTCTGCTGGGAGGGTGGGGAGGCCCTGGGCCAGGGTGCCCAGAGCAGTGGTGGCTGCCCCATCCCTGGAGGTGTCCAAGGGCAGGTTGGATGGGCCTTGGAGCCCCTGATCCAGTGGGAGGTGTCCCTGCCCCATCCCTGGAGGTGTCCAAGGGCAGGTTGGATGGGGCTTGGAGCCCCTGATCCAGTGGGAGGTGTCCCTGCCCCATCCCTGGAGGTGTCCAAGGGCAGGTTGGATGGGGCTTGGAGCTCCTGATCCAGTGGGAGGGGTCCCTGCCCATGGCAGGGGGGTTGGAACTTCCAACCCACCCCATCCCACGGTTCTACCACTGACACCACGAGGCCCGTTCGCTCTTTCCACCTTCCTCGCCCTCCTGGAAGCGGCGCCGGATGAGCAGTGCTCATCCCTCCCCGATGCACCCAGCGAGATCTGGAGGTTCTGCCAGGCCCTGCTTCCCAGAGCCCTTTGGGGCTTTTCCAAAGAGGCCGGATTGGCTCGAGGCCCAATCCCAACCCGCGGAGCTCTGGCAGCGGCGCCCGCCCGGGCTCGGCTTCCGCCGCCGCCGCCGCCGCAGGAGGAGCTGATTTAATGCTTCCCGATTTAGGGATCGGCTTTGGCAGAAAGAAAATGCACTGAAATAAATAGAAAAATAAAAAAAAACCCAAACAAACTAAAAAAAAAACAAAAAAACCCCAAAAAGCCTCAATCGAGGCCAAAACCGCAGCGGCCGCCGGGGCTGGTTGTGCCCAAAGCCCCCCCCCCCCAGATGTCATTACCCAGACTCGACGCGCGCCGACGGCCTCGGCCAAAGCCAAATGAGTTCCACATGGGCTGGGGAGGGTGTGGGGTGTCCTTCCCCCCCCTCCTCCTCCTCCTCCTCCTCCTCCTCCTCGTGGGTACCTGCAGGGATGGAGGCTCCGGGAGGCTCTGCTGCTGCTGCTGCTCCTCCGCTGGCGGCTCTGCAGGTTCTTGGGGAGCTGAACCCCCACGGTGCAGCTGATGCGCAGCAGGAGGGTCACGAAGAGAGCTGGGAAGAGGCCCAACGCGGCCGGGCCAGACTCCGGAGCAGACATGACCTCATGGAGAGCGCACGTGGCCTGGGGAGAGCGAGAGCAGGATTAGGAAGGGGATCTCCCACCACCAGCTGAGACCTCCTTCGTGAACGACCCAGACAGACGGGGGGTCATCTCCTTCTTCCTCTCCGTCTTCCTCTCCTTTTCCCTCTCCGTCTTCCTCTCTTCCTCCTCACCTTCCTCCTCTCCTTTTCCCTCTCTCCTTCCTCCTCTCCTTTTCCCTCTCACCTTCCTCCTCTCCTTTTCCCTCTCTCCTTCCTCCTCTCCTTTTCCCTCTCTCCTTCCTCCTCTCCTTTTCCCTCTCTCCTTCCTCCTCTCCTTTTCCCTCTCTCCTTCCTCCTCTCCTTTTCCCTCTCACCTTCCTCCTCTCCTTTTCCCTCTCACCTTCCTCCTCTCCTTTTCCCTCTCACCTTCCTCCTATCCTTTTCCCTCTCCTTCCTCCTCTCCTTCTCTCCTCCTTCTTCCTCTCTTCCTCCTCTCCTTCTCTCCTCCTTCTTCTCTCTCCTTCTTCCTCTCCTTCTCTCCTCCTTCTTCCTCTCTTCCTCCTCTCCTTCTCTCCTCCTTCTTCCTCTCTTCCTCCTTCCTCTCTTTCTCCTCTCCTTCTCTCCTCCTTCTTCCTCTCTTCCTCCTCTCCTTCTCTCCTCCTTCTTCCTCTCTTCCTCCTTCCTCTCTTTCTCCTCTCCTTCTCTCCTCCTTCTTCCTCTCTTCCTCCACTCCTTCCTCCTCTCCTTTTCCCTCTCCTTCCTCCTCTCCTTCCTGCAACCCCCTCAGCCCAACAAAGCACCCACAACATTCACCAAGATCCTCCCCGGGGGTCACCTCCCAAAGCATCCACAAAGCACCCACAACACCCACAAAGACCCCTTGGGGTCACCTCTCAAAGCACCCACAAAGCATCCACCAAGACCCCCCGGGGTCACCTCTCAAAGCATCCACAAAAACCCCCTCGAAGATGCCCCGGGGTCACCCCTCAGAGCACCCAACAAAGCACCCACAAAGACCCTCCTGGGGTCACCTCTCAAAGCACCCACAAAGCACCCACAAAGACCCTTCTGGGGTCACCTCTCAAAGCACCCACAAAGACTCCCCCAGGGTCACCTCTCAAAACACCCACAAAGCATCCACAAAGACCCCCTCGAAGATGCCCCGGGGTCACCCCTCAAAGCACCCTCAAAGCACCCACAAAGACCCCCCCGGGGTCACCCCTCAAAGCACCCACAAAGACCCTCCTGGGGTCACCTCTCCCAGCTCTTAAGGCTGGGAGTTTCCACCTGGGAGAGGTTTGCAGGTTCCACCTGGGGAAGGCTGAAAGCAGATCCAGGGGGTGTTTTGTTTTTATGGGCAGGAAGACAACGCTCCCAGAGCCCTATTTGGGCCGATTTAAAAAGCCATAATTCCAGGGCACAAAGGGAAAAGCCGAGAGGGGAGGAAAGGGAGAGGAGGGGGGGGAGGCTCTGCTTCCAGCAGCTCCATCGCTACCGGCGGCGTTTTGGTCCTCCAGAGGAGGAGGGAATTTTCACAGCTGTTTTATTGCTTAAAAAGCTGCCAAGATGGGCTTGGGGGGGGGTGGGTTTGGGTTTTTTTTTTAATTTTGAAATAAAATACAAAGTGGTTTCCCTCGAGAACGGGCACCTGAGAGGCTTTTTACGAGGAGCTGGATTAGCTCTAAAGAGGCATTTACAGAGCGAGGTGCTCCGAGCCTGGCACAATCCTCAAACCCCCCACCTGGCCCCTGCCAGGGAAATAGGAAATCAAAGCCTTTCCAGGTGTGGATGTGGGGCCACGGGATCCCCCCTGAGGATGGGGATGGGGCGAGGGGACACTCACGGCCAAGGGCAGAGGGGTGGCGACGCGCTCGGCTCCGCTGCCCAGCAGGAAGCACTTGCTCTCCTTGTAGGGCACGTCCCGGTTCAGCTTCTCCAGGAGTTGCTCCAGGATCTGGGAGGTGAGGGTGGGCTCGGTGGCCAAGGATCTCCACATGGTGCACGTGTGGCTGGAGGAAAAGAGGGAGGGGAGGGCTGCTTTGGCACCGGCTTTCCCACTCGCTCCTCGTCTCCGAGAGGCAAGAGTCGAACCTCATCCCTCCTCCAGGAACACCTGGATGGTGACACCACCCGAGAGGAGCCACCAGGCCCAGCAGCTCTGCTGGGACAGCAACACCAGCACCTGGTGGGAAGCACCCTGGGCAGCTGATGAGAGAGGCTGTGACCCGAGATCCTCACCCACCACCCGCTCTTGGACAATTCCCCGAGCGCCCCCAGAACCCCAAAACCCAACGGTTCCCCCAACACCAGCACCCAAAGAGCTCCTGGTCCAGGTGCTTTGCAAGCCTGCGTGCTGTGGTGGGATGGGAGCAGTGGTTATGGCACGAGGAGGAGGAGAACATCTGCTCCCATCCCTGGAGGTGCTGTTCCTGCATCCCTGGAGGTGTCCAAGGGCAGGTTGGATGGGCCTTGGAGCCCCTGATCCAGTGGGAGGTGTCCCTGCCCATGGCAGGGGGGTTGGATCTGGATGGACTTTCAAGTCCCTTCCAACCCAACCCATCCCATGACTCAGCCTGGGAATGCCACCGGCTCATCCCCCAACCCTGATCCTTGATGGAATTCCAGCAGAGGCCGATTCCCGCCGTGAGGAGCCCAAGCTGCTCCGAAGGCCGAGCGGTGGCCGGGCCACCACGGTGGGGCTGGGCAGGACCTGTCAAAGGGCAGCGAGGAGCCCAGCAGGGTGGACACCACCAGGTTCTTGTGCTGGGAAGCCAGGATGAAAACGCTCTGCTGGGCCGCCCTCCGGATGTGCTCCTCGTCCACCTCCTCCAGTTTGCTGTGGATGATGCTCACGATGTCAGGAACCTGTGGGAAGAGGAGAAGGTGGGGTTTGGAGTAGAACAAGCACTTGGGAACACCATCAGAGCATCCCTGTCCCTGGGACAGGTGGGATCCTTCCATTCCACGGCAGGACATGGGAATTCCTAAGGAAACACGGGTGGGCAGCGCCCTCCAAGTTGAGGGAAGTCTTCTGGCTCGCTGGGTCACACAAAACACCATGGGATGGGTTGGGTTGGAAGAACCTTCCAGTGCCAACAACCTGCCATGGGCAAGGACCCCTCCCAAGGGATCAGGGGCTCCAAACCCATCCAACCTGCCCTTGGACACCTCCAGGGATGGGGCTGGGACACCTCCCACTGGATCAGGGGCTCCAACCCCATCCAACCTGCCCTTGGACACCTCCAGGGATGGGGCAGCCACCACTGCTCTGGGCACCCTGGCCCAGGGCCTCCCCACCCTCCCAGGAGAACATTTCTCCCCAAGATCTCACCTCAATCTCCCCTCTTTCACCCCAAAACCCTTCCCCTCGTCCTGGCCCTGCACTCCCTGATCCAGAGCCCCTCCCCAGCTTTCCTGGAGCCCCTTTCCACACTGGAAGCTGCTCTGAGGTCCCCCCCAGAGCCTTCTCCTCTCCAGGTCGGACAACCCCGACTCTCTCAGCCTCTCCTCACCGGGAAGGATCCCTCCCGACCCTTTCACCCAGGATCTGGATGAGGCCGTGGGGCATTCCCAGCGGAAAGAGGATCCAGGCAGGACCTCCTCACCCCCATGGTGTGAAGGCTCAGCCTTGGGGTGCAGCCCGAGGAGCTCCGAGGAGGAACTCGAGCTCAACACGGATGGAGCCACCTCGGGAGGTGCCGCAGGCTCCGAGCCGGCCCCTTAATTCCAAGAGGAAGTTCACGCTCCGAGCAGGCCCTGGCAGCGAATTCCCGAGCTTAAGGAGCGGAGCAGCCGAGCTCTGCCGCGCTCGGGCTCTGCCCCACACGCTCCCAGGTTCAGCATCAGCTCAGGTTGCAGGGTCCGGGCCGGATGGGATCTGCCCAAAGGGTGACTCATGGAAACGGGAGCGATCCCGAGGAGGGTTGAGGCTCCTCGGTAGCGAGCGGAGCTCCGGCAGGAGCTGGAGAGCTCAGAAAGGCCCCGGAGGAGCTGCAGACCTGGTGTTTCCAATTAGTGCAGGAGAAAGGGGGAGCCGAGCCCTGAAGGGAGGGGATTAGAGGGGAAAAAAAAAGCCTCCTGCGTCCAGCGAAGCCTTCCGAGCGCTTTTCCAGCCAGGAACGGTCGGGCTCCTCCAGAGCTCCTGGTAAAGTGAGCGGAGCTGAACTCCTCAACCCTGAGCGAGAGCCAGAGCGGAGGCGGCCGCATCCCCTTCGGCGACCGCCGGGATGGAGCGAGGAGAGAGCCCGAGCGTGGTCCCACGGGAAAGGAGGAAGGCTGGGAGGGATGGAAGGACAGGTTGGGAGAGTTGGGGGTGTCCAGGCTGGAGAGGAGAAGGCTGTGGGGAGACCTTAGAGCAGCTTCCAGTGTGGAAAGGGGCTCCAGGAAAGCTGGGGAGGGGCTCTGGATCAGGGAGTGCAGGGCCAGGACGAGGGGAAGGGTTTTGGGGTGAAAGAGGGGAGATTGAGGTGAGATCTTGGGGAGAAATGTTCTGCTGGGAGGGTGGGGAGGCCCTGGGCCAGGGTGCCCAGAGCAGTGGTGGCTGCCCCATCCCTGGAGGTGTCCAAGGTTGTGTTGGATGGGGCTTGGAGCCCCTGATCCAGTGGGAGGTGTCCCTGCTCCATCCCTGGAGGTGTCCAAGGGCAGGTTGGATGGGCCTTGGAGCCCCTGATCCAGTGGAAGGTGTCCAAGCCCATGGCAGGGGGTGGCACTGGGTGGGCTCTGAGGCTCCTCCCAACCCAACCCATTGGCAGAGGCTCCCAGGGAGGGGGTGGAGTCCCCACCCCTGGAGGGGTCCAAAGGGTGGGGGGATGAGGTGCTGAGGGATCAGCTTTGGGAAGGGCACAGGGATGGGTGCACTCGGTGGTCTCAGGGGTCTTTTCCAACAGAGCGATTCCACGGTTCTCCGAGGCCACGCGGTGGCCGCTCACCTTCTCCTGCAGGACCCCTCCCCGCTCCTTGAGGAGGGAGTTGATGATGACAGTGGCCGCTCGGGAACAGTTCCTGTCGGGATCCACCAGCCCCTCGAACATGGCCAGGAGGAGGCCCATCAGCTGGTCAGGAGGGACGCGCCTCCCGATCACCTGGAGGAAGGAGACGGGGAGAGAAGCAAAGAGGGCTTGGGGGAGATCAATCCCTTTGGAGACTCCAGCAGAGCTGGGATGAAGGAATTATTCCCCGTCCTCCTGGCTTTCCTCATCTCAGTGTCCTGGTGGAAGATCAGCCCCAAACTGGTGGGAAGGGAGAGGAGCACCGGCCAGGCCAGAGCCCTGGTGAGGTCTCCTGTCTCTCCCTGGTGGCCGCTTTGGTCGGATGGAATTGCTGGGTTGGAAAACACCTTTGAGATCATCGAATCCAAACAAGGTCCAGATAACCCAGGGTTCTCTTGGAATGGGTTGGGACAACGCAACCGAGACACCAACTCCACCCTGGAGGATCCTCTCTCAGGTCCCATCGTGGTCTCCAGACCCGAGGAGAAGTTTGTAGGGAGAACGGCCGCAACCCTTGAGGAATGGAAGCTATTCCAGGACAAAAAAGGAACCACCAGCTCGTCTGCAGCTCCAAGGGCGGCGCTTGTGGTGCTCAAAAGGGCCCTCAAAGATGAGCCCACAAAGCTCTCAAGAGCAGAGGAGTCACCAAGCAGAGTGGTGACCCCTCAACCCAGCCCTTCACGGGCTGAGCAAAGGCAGGGTCTGGAGACCAACCCGATCCCCCCCCCAGGGCAAGGTCACCCGGGCAAGGGGCGAGGGAAAGGCTGGGAGTGGGACCTGGACTTTGGGAAAGCCTTGGGCACCGCTTCCCACCGCCTTCTGCTGGAGAAACTGAGCAGCTGAGGGCCCTGGGGAGGCCACCCCTGGAATCCCGGGCTCAGCTCTGGGCCCCTCACTCCAAGAAGGCCCTGGAGGGGCTGGAGCGCGTCCGGAGAAGGGAGCGGAGCTGGGAAGGGGCTGGAGAACCAGGGATCTGAGGAGCAGCTGAGGGCCCTGGGGGGGTTCAGCCTGGAGAAGAGGAGGCTGAGGGGAGACCTCAGCCCTGGCCACGACCCCCTGAGAGGAGGGGGGAGCCGGGGGGGGGTTGGTCTCCTCTCCCAGGGGATGGGACCAGAGGAGATGACCTCAAGTGGCCCCAGGGCAGGGGCAGAGTGGACACTGGGAAAAGTTTCCTCCTGGAAAGGGTTCCCAGGCCCTGGCAGAGGCTCCCAGGGAGGGGGTGGAGACCCCACCCCTGGAGGGGTCCAAAGGGTGGGGGGATGAGGTGCTGAGGGATCTGGGTTAGTGGACAGGTAGGGTTGGACTCGATGATCTCCAAGGTCTTTTCCAACTGGAAGATTCCATGATTCCATGATTCTAACCACCACCTCTCAGGTGCCGACCGCGTCACTCGAGTCACGGTGGTTCCGGAGCCACATTGTGGCTGTGAAGTTCTACTCAACAGCTTGACCAACGCTGTTGCCACCCTGGGAACCATCCAGGAGCCCAGCAGCTCCAGCTCCTGAGCCAAGCAGCCCCTGATCCACGGGAAAGCAGAGCCAGCCAGGCCTCCAGAGCCTCTTCCAGCCGGGAACTTCCATGGAAGAGCACGACACATCCACCCTGGGGCCCACAGGGCTGAGGTGGCTCCTCCACGAGAGCTTTGAGATGACCCCAGCTCCAAACCTTGGCATCACCTACATCAAAGCAGGTTTTTGACCCAGTGCTGGGAGTGTTGATGGATGAAAAGCCCTGAATGGTCACGGTGAGCCCTAAATGAGCCCCTCCGGCCCCAGAGAGTCTTCACTGGAGACATGGTTGATGGAACGGAAGAGTCATGGGATGGGTTGGGTTGGAAGAGACATCAAAGGCCATCCAGGGACACCTCCCACTGGATCAGGGGCTCCAAGGCCCATCCAACCTGCCCTTGGACACCTCCAGGGATGGGGCAGCCACCACTGCTCTGGGCACCTTGGCCCAGGGCCTCCCCACCCTCCCAGCAGAACATTTCTCCCCAAGATCTCACCTCAATCTCCCCTCTTTCACCCCAAAACCCTTCCCCTCGTCCTGGCCCTGCACTCCCTGATCCAGAGCCCCTCCCCAGCTTTCCTGGGGCCCCTTTCCACACTGGAAGCTGCTCTAAGGTCTCCCCACAGCCTTCTCCTCTCCAGCCTGGACACCCCCAACTCTCCCAGCCTGGCCTCACACCAGAGGTTCTCCAGCCCTTGGATCATCCCCAGGGCCTCCTCTGGCCCCACTCCAACAGCTCCATCTCCTTCTCCCGTTGGGGATTCCAGCCCTGCACCCAGGACCCCAGGTGGGGTCTCCCCAGAGCGGAGCAGAGGGGCAGAATTCCCTTCCTTCCCACTGATCCCACTCTTTGGATTCAGCCCAGGACATGGGGGGTGGTTTCTGGGCTGGAAGTGCTCGTTGTCACTTCAGCTGGAGCTTCAAGGGCAGGTTGGATGGGGCTTGGAGCCCCTGATCCAGTGGGAGGTGTCCCTGCCCCATCCCTGGAGGTGTCCAAGGGCAGGTTGGATGGGGCTTGGAGCCCCTGATCCAGTGGGAGGTGTCCCTGCCCCATCCCTGGAGGTGTCCAAGGGCAGGTTGGATGGGGCTTTGACCCCCTGATCCAGTGGGAGGTGTCCCAGCCCATGGCAGGGCGTGGCACTGGATGGCCTTTGGGGTCCCTTCCAACCCAGACCATGCCATGATTCTCCTCCCCCAGCACCCCAAGTCCTTCTCCTCAGAGCTGTTCCCAATCCATTCTCCACCCAACCTGGATTTGTACCTGGGGTCGCCCAGTTCTGGACTTGGCAATTGGCCTGGCTGAGCTCCCCCAGGCTGGGATGGTCCCACCTCTCCAGGTCCCACCTCTCCAGCCCCTCCAGGTCCCTCTGGAGCCCAGAGGTGGATCCAGCAGCTTCCCAGCTCCATCACCCCTCAAGGATCGGATTTTCCCACCCCGTTACCGTGGCGATGTTGTTGCAGGTTCGGAAGAGGACGGTGAAGTCGGGCTCCTCCAGGCCTTTCTTCAGAGCCTTCAGCCCCTCCACCATCTCATCCCGGTGATCCCGGGCGAAACCTGGATGGGAGGGAATGGAATTCCTCAGATTTCACAGGTGGGAGTGGGATTGGCTCCCGAGAAGGTCCAGAGTTCAGGAAGGAGCCAAGAAAGCCAAGGCTGGGCCAAGGGTCAGCAGGGTTGGTCCTGAAAGGAGCCAGAGGGGTTGGAAAAGTGGGATGGGAATTCCTCTGCTGGCCACAGGGAAGATGTGGTTTTCCCAAGGTCTCTGCTCGGCCCGTGGGAAGGAGAAGAGTGACCTCTCCTGTGGAGAACGGGAATGCCAGGAGGAAGGACACCGAGAAGGCTTCGGCGCTGTTCTCCAGCAACCCTGAGCTGGGAGATTCCTTTGGGACAGGGTCGGGATGCCCAAGGGAGGGGTGGAGTCCCCGTTCCAGCAGGAATTTACATCCATGTGGATGTGGTGCTTAGGGACACGGTTCAGTGGTGGGGTTGGGAATGATGTGTTAAGGTTGGAAATGATGTGTTAGGGGGTGGAAATGATGTGTTAGGGGGTGGAAATGATGGATTAAGGTTGGAAATGATGTGTTAGGGGATGGGAATGATGGATTAAGGGGTGGGAATGATGGATTAAGGGGTGGGAATGATGGATTAGAGTGTCTGGGAATGATGGCTTGGTGAAAATGATGGATTAAGGGGGTGGGAATGATGGGTTAAGAGCTGGAAATGATGGGTGAGGGGGGGAAATGATGGGTTCAGGGGGTGGGAATGATGGGTTAGGGGTGGAAATGATGGGTGAGTGGAAATGATGGATTAAGGGGTGGAAATGATGGATTAAGGGTGGAAATGATGGATTAAGGGGTGGAAATGATGGATTAAGGGTGGAAATGATGGATTAAGGGGTGGAAATGATGGATTAAGAGCTCAAAATAACGGATTAACAGCTGGAAATGATGGGTTAAGGGGTGGAAGTAATGGGTTGGGGCTGGAAATGATGGATTAAGAAGTGGAAATGATGGGTTAGGGGGGTGGACATGGTTGGAGCAGGGCTCATTCCCAGCCTCACCACATTGGAGGCTGAAAGACAAGTCCTGGTCCTTCTCCAACATCCAAAGCACCTCCACAAGACTGAGTGCCGGGCCCAGCACTCGGGACAAACCAACCCCACAGAGCCTCCAAGCCTTGGGAAGAGCATCTGGAAAGGTGTCCCGCTGGAAAAGGCCCCGGAGGTGTTGGTTGGCAGAGGCTGAGCAGTGGCCAAGGTGGCCCAGAAGGCCACCAGCACCTGGGCTGGGCTCAGCCCTGGGGTGGCTCCAGCAGGAGGCGGGCAGGGATCGTCCCCCCTGCACTCAGCCCCTGGAATCCCGGGCTCAGCTCGGGGCTCCCAGAAAGCCCTGGAGGGGCCGGAGAGCGTCCGGAGAAGGGAGCGGAGCCGGGAAGGGGCTGGAGAACAGGGGCTGTGGGAGCGGCTGAGGGACCTGGGGGGGTTTGGGCTGGAGCAGAGGAGGCTGAGGGGAGACCTCCTGGCTCTGGGCAGCTCCTGGAGAGGAGGCTGTGGGGAGGGGGGTGCTGGGCTCTGCTCCCAAGGGACAGGCGATGGGATGAGAGGGAACGGCCTCCAGTTGGGCCAGGGCAGGGTCAGACTGGATCCTGGGGACAATTCCTTGAGGCCAAGGGCTGGCAGAGGCTGCCCAGGGCAGGGGGGAAGAGTCCCCATCCCTGGAGGGCTTTGGGAACCCTCTGGATGAGGGGCTCAGGGACATCTTTCCATGGTGGGGTTGGCAATGCTGGCTGAAGGGTTCGACTTGGTGATCTTAAAGTTCTTTTTCAATCTAAATGATTCCAGGCCAGGCTGGGAGAGTTGGGGGTGTCCAGCCTGGAGAGGAGAAGGCTGTGGGGAGACCTTAGAGCAGCTTCCAGTGTGGAAAGGGGCTCCAGGAAAGCTGGGGAGGGGCTCTGGATCAGGGAGTGCAGGGCCAGGACGAGGGGAAGGGTTTTGGGGTGAAAGAGGGGAGATTGAGGTGAGATCTTGGGGAGAAATGTTCTCCTGGGAGGGTGGGGAGGCCCTGGGCCAGGGTGCCCAGAGCAGTGGTGGCTGCCCCATCCCTGGAGGTGTCCAAGGGCAGGTTGGGTGGGGTTGGAGCCCCTGATCCAGTGGGAGGTGTCCCTGCCCATGGCAGGGGGTGTTGGAACCGGATGGTCCTCAAGGTCCCTCCCAACCCACCCCATCCACGATTCCCCACGGGAAGAATTGGGCTCCTGCTCCTGGTGCCAACCACCCCGAGGGCAGAGCCCACCCCGAGGGCAGAGCCCACTCTGGGGGCAGAGCCCACCCACCCAGTGCCCACCTTCGTAGCAGAGCTGGATGTAGAGCAGGCTGTGGACACAATCCACGGCGCGTTGGCGAACGGCGGCCAAGGAGTCGGAGCAGCGCGGGGAGAAGAGCGCGACGAGGACCCCGAGGTTGTAGAAGGGGGTGATGGTCTGAGGGGGGACGACAAGAGGGGTCCCTGAGCCTCCTCCACCCCTACCTGGAGGGATGAAGGAGCCATCCCCAGCAGGGTGAGGGGGACGGGAAGGTGGTGGAGCTCTGGGAGGGCTTACGCTGACGTTGAGCTTGGAGAGGTAGAACTCGAGCAAGGCAGCGCTGAGCTCCACCGCTCGCTCCCGCTCGTGCTCCTTGGTGGACTTGATCCAGGGCCCCAAGTGCTGGAGAGGGAAAGAGGAGACAGGAGAGCAAAGTCAGGGAATGGGGTGGGATGGAAGGGACCCCAAAGATCGTGGAACCATGGAATGGGTTGGGTTGGAAGGGACCTCCAAGCCCATCCAGTTCCAAACCCTTGGCACGGGCAGGGACACCTCCCACTGGATCAGGGGCTCCAAGCCCCATCCAACCTGCCCTTGGACACCTCCAGGGATGGGGCAGGGACACCTCCCACTGGGTCAGGGGCTCCAAGCCCCATCCAACCTGCCCTTGGACACCTCCAGGGATGGGGCAGGGACCCCTCCCACTGGGGTCTTCCCAGAGCGGAGCAGAGGGGCAGAACCCCCTCCTGGTCCCTCCAAGCTCAGCTGATTTCCCTTCTTCACCAAGGTGTCCTTCATCCCAACAATCTTTGGGCTGGAGGAATTCCAGCCTCGACCCAACCACCTCATCCCAGCTCCTCTTCAGGACAAGGCCGGGTCTCTGCCCCCTGGTGAGGACCCACGGCCACGTCCCTGTTCCCCAGAGCTCCTCGTGACCCTCACACTGGACACCCTCCGTGGGCAACAGCCAACGTGCCCGAAGGAGCAACCCCAGGGGTTCTTCCCTAGGGACCACGACCACCCAGAGCGGTCGAGCCTCACACAGGAAGGGGACCGGGGTCACCCTCGGCCCCCTCATCACGGGGAGAGGTGGGGACCAGCCTGAGGAACTCCCACTCCCAGGTTTCCCAGTGGAGATCCCACCCCGGGGCAGGCGGCACCCACCGCAAACATGTCCTGCAGGCCGTGAGGGGTCAGGTTCCTCTGCAGGAGACTCTTCAGCAGGTCTTGGAGGGCAATGATGGTGTCACCAAACAGCACCTACGGAGAGAATCGTGGAATGGGTGGGGTGGGGAGGGACCTCAAAGGCCATCCAGGTCCAACGCTCCGGCCATGGGCTTGGACACCTCCCACTGGATCAGGGGCTCCAAGCCCCATCCAACCTGCCCTTGGACACCTCCAGGGATGGGGCAGCCACCACTGCTCTGGGCACCCTGGCCCAGGGCCTCCCCACCCTCCCAGCAGAACATTTCTCCCCAAGATCTCACCTCAATCTCCCCTCTTTCACCCCAAAACCCTTCCCCTCGTCCTGGCCCTGCACTCCCTGATCCAGAGCCCCTCCCCAGCTTTCCTGGAGCCCCTTTCCACACTGGAAGCTGCTCTAAGGTCTCCCCACAGCCTTCTCTCCAGCCTGGACACCCCCAACTCTCCCAGCCTGGCCTCACACCAGAGGTTCTCCAGCCTTTGGATCATCCCCGTGGCCTCCTCTGGACCTCCTCCATCAGCTCCAGGTCCCTCCTGTGCTCAGGACTCCAGAACTGATCATCGAGTCCCACCACAAACCTCCCACTGCCACGGCCACCACTGAACCTCATCTTTCAACCCCCTCACTGCTCGGTGTCCTCCTGGCAAGGCTGGAAGGGGCTTTGCTTCTTCTGGGAAGGAAAACCACAACGAAGCTCTCGTTGTTGATTATTTTCTGGGAGGGGTGAAACCTTTTCCCCAGCTCCAGCAGAACTTCCTCATTCATGGGATGATTCAGGTTGGAATTGTTGTCCGAGCCCAGCCATCAGCCCAAAGCCACAACTGAACCCCCTTCTGAAGTGTCACATCCACACAGTTTCCAAAGATCTCCAGGGATGGGGACCCTTCTCCCTCTGCCCTGGGCAGCCTCTGCCAGCCCTGAGGACAGCGGAGGACGGAGGTGGGATGGGAGAGATCCGTGGGCCCATGGATTGGTGGAACCATTCAGGTTGGCTCGGTGGGTGCTGGGATCCAGAGAGGGTCCAGCAGGGGAAGGGCTGGAGACCACGTGGTGTTGAGAGGAGTTGAGTTGACTCTTGGAATCAGTAAAGGTTGGCAAAGGCCTCTCAGCTCATCCCAACCTCCTTGAGGCTGACAGAACCCTGTCCTGAGGGGCCACATCCACAGGGATTTGAACCCCTCCAGGGATGGGGACTCTTCCCCCCTTGCCCTGGGCAGCCTCTGCCAGCCCTTGGCCTCAAGGAATTGTCCCCAGGATCCAGTCTGACCCTGCCCTGGCCCAACTGGAGATCTCCCAGCTCATCCAGTCCAACCATCAGCCCCAAAGCCACCTCTGAACCCCAAGCCCCACATCCAGAGGGTTCCCAAACCCCTCCAGGGATGGGGACTCTTCTCCCCTGCCCTGGGCAGCCTCTGCCAGCCCTTGGCCTCAAGGAATTGTCTCCAAGCCTCCCTAGCTTTCCTGAAGGACACGGATGTAGGGAATCAGGGGTGGTGGCCACCTCCACCCTCCCAACCTCCTGTTGGGTTTCCTTTGACTTCAGCCTGGAAAGAACCAAGAGGTGACCTCCAAAGAGCTCTTCTCCTCCTCCCTTGCCCCAAGTAGAAAGGGAACCACGGAATCACCGAGCTCGGAGAAGACCTCCGAGACCCCCACCCCAGCAAGCCCACACCAGCCCCTCCTCGGCTCGGTGCCGCCCTCGCCAGCTCCAGGAAGGAGTCTGAGGGAAAGCCCCCGTCTCCTGGCACCTGGATACTCCACCTCCTTGGAGAAGGCTTCGGCTCCGTCCTCCTCCCGCTCCCTGCCCGCTCCGGGCGCCGGCGGCAGCGCCACCACGCTGGCCAGGCACGTGTCCACCAGCTCAGTCCGGTCGGGGTCGCTCAGGTGGGGTTCCAGGGTGCTGGACCCACGTTAAGGAAAGCACCAAGGATTGGGGGAGGTCCAACCCCACGGGAGCGACCCCGACCCAAGGGCACTGGAAACAGAGGGGGGGGAATATTGAACTGTGGAATCAAGGAATGGGTTGGGTTGGAAGGGACCTCAAAGCCAATCCAGTGCCACTCCCTTCCATGGGCAGGGACACCTCCCACTGGATCAGGGGCTCCAAGCCCCATCCAACCTGCCCTTGGACACCTCCAGAGATGGGGCAGGGACACCTCCCACTGGATCAGGGGCTCCAAGCCCCATCCAACCTGCCCTTGGACACCTCCAGGGATGGGGCAGCCACCACTGCTCTGGGCACCCTGGCCCAGGGCCTCCCCACCCTTATTGTGAAGAGTTTCTTCCTAATCTAATCCTTCCCCCTTTCCAATTTAAAACCGTTCCCCCACATCCCATCACTCCATGTGCTTGGAAAAAGCCCCTCCCCAGATTTCCTGGTGCCCCTTTCAGTATTGTTCTCATTTTAACCATAGAATCAAAGAACCATGGAATGGCCTGGATGGAAAAGACCCCTGGGATCACTGAGTCCACCCATCCCTGTGCCCTTCCCAAAGCAGATCCCTCAGCACCTCATCCCCCCACCCTTTGGACCCCTCCAGGGGTGGGGACTCCACTCCCTCCCTGGGAGCCTCTGCCAGAGCCTGGGAACCCTTTCCAGGAGGAAACTTTTCCCCACGTCCACTCTGCCCCTGCCCTGGGGCCACTTGAGGTCATCTCCTCTGGTCCCATCCCCTGGGAGAGGAGACCAACCCCCCCCCGGCTCCCCCCTCCTCTCAGGGGGTCGTGGCCAGGGCTTAGGTCTCCCCTCAGCCTCCTCTTCTCCAGGCTGAACCCCCCCAGGGCCCTCAGCTGCTCCTCAGATCCCTGGTTCTCCAGCCCCTTCCCAGCTCCGCTCCCTTCTCCGGACGCGCTCCAGCCCCTCCAGGGCCTTCCTGCAGTGAGGGGCCCAGAGCTGAGCCCGGGATTCCAGGGGTGGCCTCCCCAGGGCTGGATAAGGAGCACAACCCCTGCCCTGCTCCTGCTGCCCACGCTGCCTCTGGCCCAGGCCAAGGTGCCCTTGGCCCTCTTGGCCCCCTGGGCCAGCCCTGGAATCCCAGCAAGCAGCATTCCCAGAGGGATGGGCACGAGGGAAGGATACACCAGGTAGGTGCAGGTGACCATCGCCCGCTGGCGAATCGGCGTCCGCAGCACCTCCGGAGGTTCCGCTTTGATGAACTCCTGGAAGGCAGAAAAAGTTTGAGGCCCTTCCACCTCCAGCCCTTGGCCTCAAGGAATTGTCCCCAGGATCCAGTCTGACCCTGCCCTGGCCCAACTGGAAACCTCCCAGCTCATCCAGTCCAACCATCAGCCCCAAAGCCACCACTGAACCCCAAGCCCCACATCCAGAGGCTTCCCAAACCCCTCCAGGGATGGGGACTCTTCCCCCCTGCCCTGGGCAGCCTCTGCCAGCCCTTGGCCTCAAGGAATTGTCCCCAGGATCCAGTCTGACCCTGCCCTGGCCCAACTGGAGGCCGTTCCCTCTCATCCCATCGCCTGTCCCTTGGGAGCAGAGCCCAGCACCCCCCTCCCCACAGCCTCCTCTCCAGGAGTTCCAGAAGGCAATGAGGTCTCCTCCCCCTGGTTTCTCTCCCAGGACACAATCCTCCCCCTGCCCTCTCCCTGCTGGCACCTTCCCCCTCTCTCCAGGGGTGGGCAGAGCCCATCCCACAGCCCTACAGGTCCTGCCCCACGGACAGGGCTCAGCGGGACAGACTGACACCCAGCCTCCCCCACCCCCCCCCCCCCACCCCGAGGCACCCATCCCCCAGCTCCAGAGAACCACCCCAGGGGTCCCTCCAGCCCAGTCCCGGGCCTGGTGACACCTCCAGGGCTTGTTCTCACCACCATCTGGGCCACGAGCTCGGCTTTGCGGGAGAAGACGAAGTCTCCGCACTTGGCGCCGCCGCAGATGGCTTTGCTGATCATGCAGATGCTCTGGATGAGGCAGAGCTTCAGGGTGAGGTCCTGAGGGGCAGAACCCAGGGGGAGAAGTCACCACCAGGCTTCCCACACGAACCTCAGCTCCTCATCCCACCCAGAGCTGGTCTCCCTCTCCCACGGAGCTTGGATTGAGCGCCATGGCTCAGCGTCCGGGCTCAGCCCTCCGCTCTTTCTCCACGTTTCAGGGGAGGAGGGGGGCACAGAAGAAGACCCCGTCCCACCTTGGCCCACCCCGGTGCCACAGCCCAACGGGACACCAGGAGCTCACAGGATGAGGGCAGCGCCCGGGGATGCTCCAGGGAGCTCCAGGAGAGCAGCTCAGGGTCGAGATGGGACACCGCAATTCCAAGCCCTCCCCTCGTCCCAGCTCTTTGGGAGGGCGAGGAGACCCCTCAGGAGGGTCAAAGAAACCAGGGAAGGGTCTGAGCAAGAAGGACCCCGGCCCAGGAGCCAGAGCTGCTCCGCAGAAGCCGTCAGAGCCAGCGGGAGCCCAGAAGGAAAAGGTCTCAATGGAGCTGGACCAGGAGCCCTTGGCCTGAGAGATCAACACCAAATACAGCCCCCTCGGTGCCCCCAGGCCAGAAATCCAGGGGTTAAGATCTGTTCCAGGGGGAAGCAGGAAAATCACTGAGGGGATGTCCAGCCAGAGGCAGCTCGGCCTCTGGAGGCTCCAACTTCTCCAGCGAAGCCCGCAGAGGGCGGAGGAGGAGCTCGGTGCTCCAGCGAGGGGGGCACCAGTCTATTCCCCAGCCCTGGAGCAGCCCCAGGGTGGGAATCCCAGCCCTCCCCACGGCTCATCCTGCCAGGAGCGCCGAGCCAAAGCGGGTCGATCCCTCCTGGACCAGCTCCGGGAGCTCCGGCCACGCGGAGCCGGAGGAGAAGGGCAGAAGCTCGGAGCTGCCCTTGGGCAGCGAGCTCTGCTCCGGCCGTTCCCAGCATTCCACCCCCAGCTCCTGCCTGGCCACGAAGGGCTTTTCCCTTCCCCTCTGCTGGGGCTCTCGGAGCTCTCAGGCAGCGGTTCCAGCACGGAGGAACCGAGCCGAGGAGCTCCAGGGGGAGGAGCAGCAGCTCCCGCGGCTCTCCCGGTCCCCGTGAGGCGCTCGAGGAGACCCCGGAGCGAGAGGTGGAAAGAGACAAGAGCAGGAAAGAGCAGAGAGTTCAGATTTAACACCTCAAACTGTACCTTGGTTTCTACCTTTATCCCCAGAACCTGAAAAAACAAAACACAGCAGCAATGCAGGAGCGACCGAGCTCCGCAGGGAAGGACCTTCACCCACCAGCACCCATCAGGTGGAGCCACCCACAGCACCCTGGCTGCCCCGGCTCACCTGGGCACGGCTCTCCCTCCCTAGGGAATCCCAGGCACTGACCTTCGTGTTGAAGTACTGGAAGATGTTCTTCAGGATGTCGGCGTCGATCCGGGACAGCACCAGCTCCTTGGGGGCACGAGCGGCCACGTGGCCATAGCAGAGGATGAGAGTGCTCTTCATCTTCTCCACCTCGTTGTCGCTGCGGTCCTGGGACATCATGGAATGGTGGGGTGGGGTGGGTGGGAAGGGACCTCAGGACCCACCCAGTTACAACCACCCTGATATGGGCAGGGACACCTCCCACTGGATCAGGGGCTCCAACCCCATCCAACCCAACCTTGGACACCTCCAGGGATGGGGCAGGGACACCTCCCACTGGATCAAGGGCTCCAAGCCCCATCCCACCTGCCCTTGGACACCTCCAGGGATGGTGCAGGGACACCGTCCACTGGATCAGAGGCTCCAAGGCCCATCCAACCTGCCCTTGAACACCTCCAGGGATGGGGCAGGGACACCTTCCACTGGATCAGGGGCTCCAAGCCCCATCCAACCTGCCCTTGGACACCTCCAGGGATGGGGCAGGGACACCTCCCACTGGATCAGGGGCTCCAAGCCCCATCCAACCTGCCCTTGGACACCTCCAGGGATGGGGCAGGGACACCTCCCACTGGATCAGGGGCTCCAAGCCCCATCCAACCTGCCCTTGGACACCTCCAGGGATGGGACAGCCACCCCAGCTCTGGGCACCCTGGCCCAGGGCCTCCCCACCCTCATCGTGAAGAGTTTTCTTCCTAATCTAATTCTTCCCCCTGTCCAATCACTCCAAGCCCTTCTAAAAAGTCTCTTCCCAGCTTTCCCGGAGCTCCTTTCACTACTGATCTCATCTCATAAAATCATGGAATGGTTTGGTTGGAAAAGACCCTGGAGGTCACCGAGTGCACCCATCCCTGTGCCCTTCCCAAAGCAGATCCCTCAGCACCTCATCCTCCCACGCTTTGGACCCCTCCAGGGGTGGGGACTCCACCCCCTCCCTGGGAGCCTCTGCCAGAGCCTGGGAACCCTTTCCAGGAGGAAACTTTTCCCAATGTCCACTCTGCCCCTGCCCTGGGTCAATCTGAGGCCAAACACCGAGGCAGGATCTGAACCCCTTTTCCCAGCCTCGCTCCAGCAGCCGCCACATCCCAAGGAGCCCCCATGACCCCTTTTTTGGGGGGTCTTTGGCTCTTACCTTGAAGATGCTGAACAGCCCCACCGACTTCTTGAAGACATCAGACCTCACAAAGTCCTCCAGCTGGGCCAGGGTTTCCTCCAGGTGATTCACTGCACAAATCCCAAAGCAGGAGGCGAGGCCCTGTGGGGAGGAGAGGGAACGCACCTGGAGAAAGCTCTTCATTCCCAAACCCCAGCTGAGGCTTGAGGAGACCTCCTTGGTTGGGTTCATTCCCAACACCTGAGCCTGGCCCAGCTGGGACCAGTCCTGGCAGAGCCAGAGCTTCCCTCTCCCGGGGGAGCCGGACACAGTGAAGCTGTTCTTGTCCAGGTGACGCAGCCCATGGGGGCAGGAAAGACCTGGAACGTTCTCCAGTGGGGAAATCGTGGAATCATGGAGTGGGTTGGGTTGGGATCATCCAGTTCTCCAACATCCTGCCATGGGCAGGGACACCTCCCACTGGATCAGGGGTTCCAACACCATCCAACCTGCCCTTGGACACCTCCAGGGATGGGGCAGGGACACCTCCCACTGGATCAGGGGCTCCAACACCATCCAACCTGCCCTTGGACACCTCCAGGGATGGGGCAGGGATGGGTGACAGTGGGACATGAGCTGGGAACGAGCACTTCCAGCCCCCGTGTCCTGGGCTGTGTCCAAAGAGTGGGAGCAGAGGGGAGGGAGGGGGTTCTGCCCCTCTGCTCCGCTCAGGTGAGACCCCACCTGGAGCCCTGAGTCCAGGTTCTGGAGTCCTGAGACCAGGATGGACCTGGAGCTGTTGGAGCAGGGATGGAGGAGGGCACAGAAGGCACCAGGACAACAGGGAATGGTTTCCAACTGGAAGAGGGGAGATCCAGGCTGGATGGAAGGAATTGCTGACGCTGAGGGTGCTGGGACACTGGAACTGGTTGCCCGGAGAGGTGTGAGAGGCCCCATCCCTGGGACCATTCCAGGTTGGGTTGGATGGAGCCCTGAGCACCCTGATCCGATTGGAGATGTCTCTACCCACGGGGGCTGTGCCTGGGGGGGGCCTCCAGAAGCCCCTTCCCACCCAAACCCTTCCGTCACTCGATGCTTTCCATCAGGAAGCAGCTCAGGGCTGGGCACCCACCCCCTGTCCCAGCCCGGAGCCACTGGACAGGATGTCCCCAGGGATCCCACCCAGCTTCCAAGCCCTCTTCCCACCGGGTTGCTGCAGGTGGGCCCACGAACCCGGGCAGATGCTGGAACCCACCCACCCCAGGGGCCTTTCTCCGGGAGGTACCAGCCTGGACCAGGCACGGCGCGACCGGAAAACGGGAGCAGAGCCCGGGAGAGCCCCTCTCCTGCTCCATCCCAATGGATCCTCACCTCCCTTTCTGCCTCCTCGTGGAATCTGGCAGTTTCCAGGAGCTCCTGGAGCTGCTTCTGCACGAGGTCCTTGGAGGAGCAGGCCCCGAGCGTGGTCCCGATGCACTTGTAGAGGAAGTTCTGGAAGAGCAAGAGGAACCTGAGCACCCCAAGGAGCCCCAGGAGCCTCAGTCCCACACGGATCACTCCTTGCAGCACCCTGGAGATGTGGTCCCTAAAGCACGGGTGCGGGATAAAGCCCACCGGGATGCGCTGGGAATGAAGTCCCAACACGGAATAGACTTGAGGACACTTCATTCCAACAGACACTGAGAGGGAATTCTTCACAGTGAGGGTGGGGAAGGCCCTGGTCCAAGGTGTCCAGAGCAGTGGTGTCCCTGCCCCATCCCTGGAGGTGTCCAAGGGCAGGTGGGATGGGGCTTGGAGCCCCTGATCCAGTGGGAGGTGTCCCAGCCCATGGGAGGGTGTTTGGAATTGGATGGGCTTTGAGGTCCCACCCAACCCATCCCATCCCATGAGTTTACATCCCCAGGGAACCCCCAAGGCCTTCAGGAGCCACTTCTTATGGAAGTGCCCTTCCCTCGGGAACCACCACATCCCTGTCCTCTGCCCTTGCCCTCCCAGAGGTTTCAACCCCACAGCCCCCAGGAATGGGTCGTTGGGCTCCTCTTCTCCTCACCCCTCGCTCTGCTCAAACCTCAGCAGAAGGACCTGGAGCAGCAGAACCCACGAGTTGGGTCCAACCAGGACAGGGAGAGGAACAAAGCCTGGTTGGGACCTCTCGTGCCAGGGCTTGGGCTGATGATTGCCCCGGATTCCACGGGATCATGGGATGGGCTGGGTAGGAAGGGACCTCAGAGCCTATCCAGTGCCACCCCCTGCCATGGGCAGGGACACCTCCCACTGGGTCAGGGGCTCCAAGCCCCATCCCACCTGCCCTTGGACACCTCCAGGGATGGGGCAGGGACACCTCCCACTGGATCAGGGGCTCCAAGCCCCATCCAACCTGCCCTTGGACACCTCCAGGGATGGGGCAGCCACCACTGCTCTGGGCACCCTGGCCCAGGGCCTCCCCACCCTCCCAGCAGAACATTTCTCCCCAAGATCTCACCTCAATCTCCCCTCTTTCACCCCAAAACCCTTCCCCTCGTCCTGGCCCTGCACTCCCTGATCCAGAGCCCCTCCCCAGCTTTCCTGGAGCCCCTTTCCACACTGGAAGCTGCTCTAAGGTCTCCCCACAGCCTTCTCCTCTCCAGCCTGGACACCCCCAACTCTCCCAGCCTGGCCTCACTCCAGAGGTTCTCCAGCCCTTGGATCATCTCCGTGTTCCTCATTTCCAGCCCACCCAGCCACCTCCTGCTGTGACTTCTCCACTCCTGACATCCCTTTCCCAACCTGGTGGGATGATGACGCTTCCAGAAGGCATCAAGGGTTGGATCAGCCCCACCCCTTGCCAAAACACCATGGCAGAAGGGGCACCTCCAGCCCTGCTCCCTCCCATCCCCACCAGCAGCACCTTCTCCGTTGGGAAGCCGTTGTAGCTGCTCAGGTGTCTGCACATCTCCGTGGCCAAGTGGCAAATCCAGGTGTTGTCCGAAACGGCCACCAGGGTCTCCTGGAGGAACTGCAGGAGGAAAAGCCATCAGCCTTGGCCCACGGATCCAAGTTCTCCAGGTCCCTCTGCAGACCCTTCCTGCCCTTGGCCCCTGGATCCAGGTTCTCCAGGTCCCTCTGCAGACCCTTCCTGCCCTTGGCCCATGGATCCAGGTTCTCCAGGTCCCTCTGCAGACCCTTCCTGCCCTTGGCCCACGGATCCAGGTTCTCCAGGTCCCTCTGCAGACCCTTCCTGCCCTTGGCCCCTGGATCCAGGTTCTCCAGGTCCCTCTCCAGACCCTTCCTGCCCTTGGCCCATGGATCCAGGTTCTCCAGGTCCCTCTGCAGACCCTTCCTGCCCTTGGCCCCTGGATCCAGGTTCTCCAGGTCCCTCTCCAGACCCTTCCTGCCCTTGGCCCATGGATCCAGGTTCTCCAGGTCCCTCTGCAGACCCTTCCTGCCCTTGGCCCACGGATCCAGGTTCTCCAGGTCCCTCTCCAGACCCTTCCTGCCCTTGGCCCACGGATCCAGGTTCTCCAGGTCCCTCTGCAGACCCTTCCTGCCCTTGGCCCACGGATCCAGGTTCTCCAGGTCCCTCTCCAGACCCTTCCTGCCCTTGGCCCACGGATCCAGGTTCTCCAGGTCCCTCTCCAGACCCTTCCTGACACTTCCACCCAGGTGTCACCTGAGCCCTGGATGATGGGATGTTCCCTATTTTAAGGTTCTCCAGTGAAGGAGGAGCTGCTCCTGGAATTCCTCTTCTCCAAGGAACTCCCAAAAGCCCCTTTTGAGCTTTCCCTGGAGGAACCAGAGAGGAACCCTCTGAGCTGTGTCCCTGCTCCTGGAATGCCAGGCCCAGAGGCCACGAGTGCTCATCCCAGCCCAGGGTGGGCGATGGCCAACGTCCCCCTTGGTGGATCCATCCGTGTCGCTCTCCACACGCCAAACCCTCCGGAGCTGAGGAATTTGGTGCCTCTTCTCCTCCCACCACCCCCCTGTGGTCTCCCCAGCACCCAGGTCCTCACCAGGAGCAGCTTCTCCTCCCACTCCTCCTGGGACAGGAGGTTCTCCGTGTTCTCTAGGAGAAAGAACATCCGTGAGGTTGGATTCTCATCCCAACCAAGACCCAACCGTTGGGTGTCCTCCAGTTCCCAAAGCCCCAAGAGCATTCCCAGGAGGAACCAGCACCACCAGGGTCACCAAAGCCCCTCTGGGAACAGAGATTGGAGGTTCTTCAGAGAGCTCCAGCGTTCCAAGGGCCACCAGGAACGAGGGGAGAATCCCACCCTACGCCTGGACACCACCACGTGAGGCCTGGTTGGAGAAGGTCTCAGAATCCTGGGATGAGGGGGCTGGAAGGGCCCTCAGGAGGACACAGAATTCCAGAATCCCGGGATGGAGGGGTTGGAAGGTCCCTCTGGAGCTCCCCCAGGTCCCTCTGGAGCACCTCCATCCGGTGCCACCTCCATGAGGTTGGATTTCTCCAGAGAAGGAGACTCCACACTTCCCGGGACACCTGGATCCAGGGCTCCATCATCCACACAGGGAAGAATGGTGGAACCATGGAATCATTCAGGTTGGGAAAGACCCCTCAGCTCATCCAGACCAACCATCGGCTCATCCACCCTGCGCCGACCGAACCCTGTCCTCCAGTGCCACATCCACATGGATTTAGACCCATGGATCCAGGTTCTCCAGATCCCTCTCCAGACCCTTGGCCCATGGATCCAGGTTCTCCAGGTCCCTCTCCAGACCCTTGGCCCATGGATCCAGGTTCTCCAGGTCCCTCTCCAGACCCTTGGCCCATGGATCCAGGTTCTCCAGGTCCCTCTCCAGACCCTTGGCCCATGGATCCAGGTTCTCCAGGTCCCTCTGCAGACCCTTCCTGCCCTCCGCCCATGGATCCAGGTTCTCCAGGTCCCTCTGCAGACCCTTCCTGCCCTCCGCCCATGGATCCAGGTTCTCCAGGTCCCTCTCCAGCCCCTTCCTGCCCTTGGCCCATGGATCCAGGTTCCTCCTGGGCCACCAGGGGCTCATTCCTGGCTCGTGGTTGCCTTGGTGGCCACCAGGATCCCAGATCCTTCTTCAAGGAGCTGCTTCCCGGCCACTCAGCCCCATCCCGTCCCGGTCCGTGGGGTTGTTCCTCCTGGAATGCCGCACTCGGCCCCTCCAATGGAGGTGGCACCTCCATTCCCTCATCCAGGCCCTGGATGAAGATCCTGGACAAGGCCGGGTCCAGCACTGATCCCTTGGGACACCCCTGCCAGGACTTCCAACAGGACTCTGATCCACAGACCTCAGCCTTGGAGCTCTGGAGCTTCCAAAACAAGACCCTTGGAGCTCTGGAGCTTCCAAAACAAGACCCTTGGAGCTCTGGAGCTTCCAAAACAAGACCCTTGGAGCTCTGGAGCTTCCAAAACAAGACCCTTGGAGCTCTGGAGCTTCCAAAACAAGACCCTTGGAGCTCTGGAGCTTCCAAAACAAGACCCTTGGAGCTCTGGAGCTTCCAAAACAAGACCCTTGGAGCTCTGGAGCTTCCAACCCCCAACCCTTGGAGCTCTGGAGCTTCCAACCCCCAACCCTTGGAGCTCTGGAGCTTCCAACCCCCAACCCTTGGAGCTCTGGAGCTTCCAACCCCCAACCCTTGGAGCTCTGGAGCTTCCAACCCCCAACCCTTGGAGCTCTGGAGCTTCCAACCCCCAACCCTTGGAGCTCTGGAGCTTCCAACCCCCAACCCTTGGAGCTCTGGAGCTCCCAACCCCCAACCCTTGGAGCTCACCCAACCCACTCTTCCCACCCTTCCCTGCCAGGATCTCATGGATATGGCTCCAAACCCTCTCCAAAGCCGAGGTGGACACCACCCCCTGCTCCCTCCCCCCAGTCTCCAGATCCTGTTTTGTGCCCACCTGGAAGGCGATGGGATGGGTCAGGAGAAGCCCTTCCATACCTTCAATTTGCTCCACCAGGAGAGGGATCCTCTTGCTCCAGAGCTGGTCCAGCGCGGGGTGGACACTGGAGCTCAGCACCCTGAGGAGCCGCAGCGCGGCCGCTCCCCGGAGCTCTCCCAGGAAGGGCCGTGAGGACACGACCTGGAATGTCGGGGACGGATCAAGAGGGAGTCAGTGCCGGGAAAGGAGGTCAAGGGGGAGAAACCAGGAGACCAAAGATGGGAACGGGACACTGGGAAGTGCCGGATGGATCCCTCAAGAAAAGAGGAGCCTCCTCACTCTGCTCCGGCTCTTGACAGGATCAGAGAATCAAAGAACCATGGAATGGCCTGGGTGGGAAAGACCCTGGAGACCACCGAGTGCACCCATCCCTGTGCCCTTCCCAAAGCAGATCCCTCAGCACCTCATCCCCCCACCCTTTGGACCCCTCCAGGGGTGGGGACTCCACCCCCTCCCTGGGAGCCTCTGCCAGGGCCTGGGAACCCTTTCCAGGAGGAAACTTTTCCCCACGTCCACTCTGTCCCTGCCCTGGGGCCACTTGAGGTCATCTCCTCTGGTCCCATCCCCTGGGAGAGGAGACCAACCCCCCCCCGGCTCCCCCCTCCTCTCAGGGGGTCGTGGCCAGGGCTGAGGTCTCCCCTCAGCCTCCTCTTCTCCAGGCTGAACCCCCCCAGGGCCCTCAGCTGCTCTTCAGATCCCTGGTTCTCCAGCCCTTTCCCAGCTCCGCTCCCTTCTCCGGACGCGCTCCAGCCCCTCCAGGGCCTTCTTGGAGTGAGGGGCCCAGAGCTGAGCCCGGGATTCCAGGGGTGGCCTCCCCAGGGCTGGGATCAGGGGCACAACCCCTGCCCTGCTCCTGCTGCCCACGCTGCCTCTGGCCCAGGCCAAGGTGCCCTTGGCCCTCTTGGCCCCCTGGGCCAGGGAGAGAGAGGGAGAGAGAGAGAGAGAGAGGGAGAGAGAGATGGCTTCGTGTGCCCAAGGGAAACTGAGACAGACAGGGATCATGGAACCATGGAATGGTTTGGGTGGGAAGGGACCTCAAAGTCCATCCAGTGCCAAACCCCTGCCACATGCAGGGACACCTCCCACTGGATCAGGGGCTCCAAGCCCCATCCAACCTGCCCTTGGACACCTCCAGGGATGGGGCAGGGACACCTCCCACTGGATCAGGGGCTCCAAGCCCCATCCAACCTGCCCTTGGACACCTCCAGGGATGGGGCAGCCACCACTGCTCTGGGCACCCTGGCCCAGGGCCTCCCCACCCTCCCAGCAGAACATTTCTCCCCAAGATCTCACCTCAATCTCCCCTCTTTCACCGCAAAACCCTTCCCCTCGTCCCATCCCTGCACTCCCTGATCCAGAGCCCCTCCCCAGCTTTCCTGGAGCCCCTTTCCACACTGGAAGCTGCTCTAAGGTCTCCCCAGATCCTTCTCCTCTCCAGCCTGGACACCCCCAACTCTCCCAGCCTGGCCTCACACCAGAGGTTCTCCAGCCCTCGGATCATCCCCGGGGCCTCCTCTGGCCCCACTCCAACAGCTCCATCTCCTTCTCCCGTTGGGGATTCCAGCCCTGGACCCGGGACCCCAGGTGGGGTCTCCCCAGAGCGGAGCAGAGGGGCAGAACCCCCTCCCTCCCCTCTGCTCCCACTCTTTGGATTCAGCCCGGGATGGGGTTGGTTTCTGGGCTGGGAGCGCTCGGGGAGGCTCCTGAGGAGCTTCTCCTCCCCCAGCACCCCAAGGCCTTCTCCTCAGGAGCTGCTCCCGATCCCTTCATCCCCCTCCCTGGATTGAAACCGTGGATTGCTCTGACCCAGGTGCAGGACCTTGGCCTGGTTGAACCTCATGGGGGTCACCTGGTCCCGCTCCTCCAGATCCTCCAAGGTCCCCCTGGATCCCATCCCAACATCTCCATCTCCTCCTGGGGAGGACTCCAGACCTGGACCCAGGTCCCCAGGTGGGGTCTCCCCATGGTGGAGCCAAGGAGGAGGACCCCCTCCCTGGTCCATCTGCCCACGGTTCCTCGGACGCAGCCCGGGGACACGTCGGGGGTCTCTGGGCCCCCAGGTGGGATGAGGAGACCCCTTTGGAGGTGGTGGGAAGGGGAGGGTGGCCCAGCCCTGCTCCCAGGCCCCACTCACCAACAATCTCGTCGTCAGGGCGTGGGGAGAAGGAAGGTTTGCTGTGGAGAGAAGGGAAGGAGGGAGGGGGTTCAGCAGCCGCCACCGCGCGCCCAGGGAGCCCCAACCTTGGGTGGGGGGAGAGGTCCCAGGACCCCAGCACCGACCGTTGAGGTCGTAACGGATCAGGGCTGCGTTTCCCTCCTCCTCTCGCTTCTTCCCAGCCAAGGAGAGGAGGCTCTTGCAGAGGGGGGTGAGGGCGTTGGTGAACTGGGTGGGCATCACGAACTCCAGCAGGAACGGCCACAGGACCTGCAGGGGAAGGGGCAAAACCCAGCTGACCCCCCCCAGGTGGGAAGGGACCCCCAAGGAGCATCGAGTCCAACTCCTGGCCCTGCCCGGGACAACTCCCAGGATGTCCAACTCCTCCCCTGGCCCATCCTCCTGCCCTTCCCTGGGCTCCTGTCCTTGGCCACCAGAGAGAAGAGATCCCAACTGCTTCCCTGGGAGCTGCTCCAGGGCTCCACCACCCTAGGGGTGAAGAACCTTCTGGTGTCCAACCCAACCCTCCTCCTGCCCTTCCCTGGGCTCCTGTCCTTGGCCACCAGAGGGAAGAGCTCAGTCCCTGCTCCTCCTCCTCCTCCCCGGGTGAGGAAGCAGCTCTGAGGTCCCCCCTCGGTCTCCTCTTCTCCAGGTTGGACACCCCCAGTGCCTTCGGCCTCTCCTCACTGTCCCCTCCATACCCTTCCCCAGCCTTGTGGCCTCCTCTGGACGCTCTCCCATAGCTTGATCCAGAACAATCTGGAGAGGACACCTTCCCAAACCTGCCCTGGGAGGGATGGGGACGGTGGTGACCACTCCTACGAGGGGCTGGGAGCGGTGACAACCCCATCCCTGTCGGCAGACCGGGCGACCTTGCCCCGTCACCTGGGTGCTGGTGGTGGCCATGGCCAGGCCAGAGTGGGGTCCCCATCCCCAGGGGTGCAGAGCCAGGGGCTCCCAAGGGCTCTGGAGGTGGAAAGGACTCACCTGGCTCATCCTGTCCACGGTGGTGCTCAGCAGGAAGAGGGTGTTGACGCTGATGCTCCGGACGCCGTCGCTGCTGAGGTCATCGCCGTCCGGTGGCTGCTTCTTGGGCTGCTGGAGGAGAGGGAGAGGTGAGCCCAGGGGCCACGGGGATGGGAGAAGCTCCAGGTGACTCCTGAGACGCTTCCCGAGCCACGGAGGTGGCACCAAGCGTGCTGGGAGGGAAGGGGCAGAACCCTGGTTCCTGCTCCACCTCTGGGATGTCCTCCAGGAGACCCCCAGGGGCTGCAGAGCTCCTGCTCCTCCTCCAGGAGAAAACAAGGAGGAGCCCAAGGGTGGCTCTGGCCGTGTCCAGGTCTCTGCAGCCCGGCCGGAGGTGGCCAAGCCCGTGGGAGCCCTGGATCTGCACCCAGCCAGAGGGCACAGGCCTGGTCCATCCCAGCTCCACGGAGCTGGCAGGAGGTGGAGATACTCCCAGTGCATCCCCCGTGTCCTGGGATCGAGGGATTTCATGGGACCCAGGGAGTCCCTCGGATTCCAAGGGAGTCCCTCGGATTCCAGGGAGCCCCTCGGATTCCAGGGAGCCCCTCGGACCCCAGGGAGCCCCTTGGACCCCAGGGAGCCCCTCGGACCCCAGGGAGCTCCTCGGACCCCAGGGAGCCCCTCGGACCCCAGGGAGCTCCTCGGACCCCAGGGAGCCCCTCGGACCCCAGGGAGCCCCTCGGACCCCAGGGAGCCCCTCGGACCCCAGGGAGTCCCTTGGATCCCAGGGAGTCCCTTGGATCCCAGGTTGTTCCTTCCCAATCCAGATCCCTGAGCACCTCATCCCCCCCATCCTTGGAACCCCTCCACGTCCCTCATCACCACAAACCCGTCAAACGCATCCCTAAAGCCCCTTTCAACCCCGGAGCTCCCAAAGCTTCCCAAGGTTTGTTCTGGAGCGGTGGGAATTCTGCCCTGGCAGAGGCTGCCCAGGGCAGGAAGGGGGGAGTCCCCATCCCTGGAAGGGGTTTGGAAACCGTCTGGATGTGGCCCTCAGGGACACTGTTCCGTGGT
The DNA here is from genome assembly GCA_033558185.1 of Dromococcyx pavoninus. NCBI lineage: Eukaryota > Metazoa > Chordata > Aves > Cuculiformes > Neomorphidae > Dromococcyx > Dromococcyx pavoninus. The sequence continues at coordinate 47,379 of JAUMJL010000996.1, read as the reverse complement.
GGGGTTGGCACTGGGGGGCTAAGGGTGACCTTGGTGAGGTCAAAGGGCTTTTCCAACCTCAGCAATGCCAGAATTCCATGATTCTGCAGAGCCTGAGTGTGACCTCACGGTGCAGAGAGCATGGAATGGCCTGGGTGGGAAAGACCCTGGAGACCACCGAGTGCACCCATCCCTGTGCCCTTCCCAAAGCAGATCCCTCAGCACCTCATCCCCCCACCCTGGGCCAGCCCTGGCTCAGGTTCAGCCGCTGCCAACCAACACCCCCAGGGCCTTCTCCAGCTCCTCTCCAGCTCCTCTTCCCAAAGCTCCCACCCCCAAATCTGGCTCCTGAAGCCACCAGAGCCGTGCCAGGGATCGGCTGGATCCCACCTGGATCCCTTTTCCCGAAGGAGGTTTATCCCACGGGGATGCTCTCACCGCGGCGGAGGACAGCGCGCACTGACGGAGGAGGAATTCCAGCATGGCCTCCCCTCCGGGCTGCTCCAGGTAACCATGGTGAGCCATGGCACTGATCACCTGCACCAGCGCCCGCTTCACCTGCACAGGTAGAACAGAGAGACACGGGGGGGGTGGGCTGGGTGGGAAGGGAGCTCAGAGCCCACCCAGGGACACCCCCTGCCATGGGCAGGGACACCTCCCACTGGATCAGGGGCTCCAAGCCCCATCCAACCTGCCCTTGGACACCTCCAGGGATGGGGCAGGGACACCTCCCACTGGATCAGGGGGGCTCCAAGCCCCATCCAACCTGCCCTTGGACACCTCCAGGGATGGGGCAGGGACACCTCCCACTGGATCAGGGGCTCCAACCCCACCCAACCTGCCCTTGGACACCTCCAGGGATGGGGCAGCCACCACTGCTCTGGGCACCCTGGCCCAGGGCCTCCCCGCCGTCATTGTGAAGAGTTTCTTCCCAATGTCCAATCCCAACCTTCCCCTTCCCATCCAAAGCCACCACATCACAACGCATCAGCACCAGGGTGGGGCCAGGAGAGGACACCCCAAGGAGGGTCCTCTTCACAGCCGCCCTTCACCACCTCCTCCTCTTCCTCAGGAGCTGGGAATGTTATTATGGATCCTCCCAAGCCCCTCTGGATCTGGAGGAGCCCCCACAGGACCTCAGGGTTGTCCAGAGGGGCCCAGAGCACCACACGTGGTGCCATTTGGCAAAGCAAAGGTGGTGTTTTCCAAGAGGGATCCACCTGGGATCCGCAGGAGCTCAGCCACCGGCACCACCATCGGCTTCGTGGCAAGGTTGGGCCCCTGAGCTTTGCCCCCAGGTGCAAAAGAGGTCCCCGGGTGCTCCTTCATCACCAAGAGGGCACCAAAAGCCCAACCAGGAGAGGGATGAGAGGAAGGAGGTGGTGGAGAACAACCAGGCCAGGAGAGGTGCGTGGAGTGGATGTGTTGGACCCTAGGAATGACCTCCCGGCCCCTGGAATGCTCCAGGGGAGCTCCAGGTACCTTGTTGTTGTTGTCCTGCAGGGGCAGCTTCATGGAGGAAAGGATGAGGGACTTCTTGATCTCCATCTGAGAGGCTGAGAAAGAGAAGAGAGGCTCTGGAGACTGGGGATGCTCCCGAGATTCCAAGGACAGAGCTGAAGATCCCAAGGATTATCGTTCCCTTGAGCCCTTCCCAGTCAAAGGAGCCACCAGACTGGTTTCTTCTCCCCTCACCAAGGATGGACCCATCTCCTCATCCCAGATCCCAACAGGAGAACCAGGAGACCCATGGACAGGGAGGGCTTTGTCCCTTGACCCCTTCCCAGCTGATGGAGCCACCAAACTGGTTCCTTCTCCCCTCACCAAGGATGGACCCATCTCCTCATCCCAACAGAGAATGAGGAGACCCATGGACAGGGAGGGCTTTGTCTCTTGACCCCTTCCCAGCTGATGGAGCCACCAGACTGGTTCCTTCTCCCCTCACCAAGGATGGTCCCATCTCCTCATCTCCTCCTTCCAGCAGGGGAATGAGAGGACTGGTGGGAAGGTCCCCACCCTGGAGCCCCCTCGGCACTCACGGGCGCTGTTGATGATCTGCCTCATGACGAGGAGCGTCCCCACCCGTGTCCTCTCGTTGCTGCTCTCCAGCTTTGGGAGGAGGAAGCCCAGGACGCGGTCGGGGAAGGAGGAGGCTGTGGAGAACCAAAGGCACCATCAGGAACGGAGAGGGAAGGACTTGGGATGCAGGGAAAGCACCCTCTACCTGGAGACATCCAGAGGGTGGATGGTGGAGTGGAGATGGTGAGAACCAGGGAGCCTCGGAATGTCCAGAGGGGACACTGAGCCCAGGATCACAGGATCATGGGGTGGGGTGGGCTGGAAGGGACCTCAAAGATCACCCAGTGCCACCCCCTGCCACGGGCTTGGACACCTCCCACTGGATCAGGAGCTCCAACCCCATCCAACCTGCCCTTGGACACCTCCAGGGATGGGGCAGGGACACCTCCCACTGGATCAGGGGCTCCAACCCCATCCAACCTGCCCTTGGACACCTCCAGGAGTCATAGATTCATGGAATGGTTTGGGTTGGAAGGGACCTCATCCAGTTCCAACCCCCACCAGAAGGGTGGGATGGGATCCAGAGGGACCTGGAGGAGTGGCAAACCCCCATGAGGTTCAACCAGGCCAAGGTCCTGCACCTGGGTCGGGGCAATCCATGGCTTCAATCCAGGGAGGGGGATGAAGGGATCGGGAGCAGCTCCTGAGGAGAAGGACTTGGGGTGCTCGGGGAGGAGAAGCTCCTCAGGAGCCTCCCCGAGCGCTCCCAGCCCAGGTCTCCTGGCTTTGGAGAGGTCTCCCAGCTCCTGGAGAGGTCTCAGTGGGCTGGTAAAGCTCAAAAGGCTTTGGAGAGCCTTGGAAGCCAAACCAGGAGCCTTTGGGAAGCTCCTTGGAAGGGGGTGACCAGGCCCGAGCCAGCAGCGAGCTCCAGGGCTGAGGAGGTGGCCTCCCAGGCTCTTCCCAAAGGAGCTCCAGCACGAGAAGCTCTCCCAAGATCCCACCCTTTGAGGATCCTCAATCCCAAAGCTCCGGACGGGACAGGACCCCCCCCCCACCCTCTTCCACTCCCTCCCACCTTTCCATGAGGAGAAGAGAGGTCCAGGACATCCCCCAAAGCCCGTTGAGACCAGGCAGGGGGGGGAACCCTTCCACCCAACTCCTCGGAGAGGATCAAGGAAGGGTGGGAAACGCCCCCCCCCCCACCTCTCCACGGGGTCTGAGGTGGGGGTGAGGGACCCCTTACCCAGGACCGTGAAGCAGCGAAGAACCTCCGTGTGGTTTTTGGCCGTCAGAGGACCCGAGGGGTCAGCGGGAGAACAGATCTGTGGGGAGAAGAGCTCTGGTCAAGGATGGTCCTCACCAGGAACAGCCAGGGAGATCCCACCCGGAGAGGGAGAGCCACGGGTGGAGCTGGGATGGGGGGAGTGGGGCGTCTGGGGAGGCCAAATCCTTCTGCAGACCCTTCCAGCCCATGGATCCAGGGTCTCCAGGTCCATCTCCAGACCCTTCCTGCCCTTGGCCCATGGATTCAGGTTCTCCAGGTCCCTCTCCAGACCCTTGGCCCATGGATCCAGGTTCTCCAGGTCCATCTCCAGACCCTTCCTGCCCTTGGCCCATGGATTCAGGTTCTCCAGGTCCCTCTGCAGCCCCTTCCTGCCCTTGGCCCACGGATCCAGGTTCTCCAGGTCCCTTTGCAGACCCTTCCTGCCCTTTTCCCATGGATCCAGGTTCTCCAGGTCCCTCTCCAGACCCTTCCTGTGTCCTTCCAGTGGGGAAAGAGAGAAGATGAGAAGGATGGGGATGGACTTTGGAGCAGGGCCTGGAGCACCAGGACAAGGAGGAATGGTTGGAAGCTGGAAAAGGAGAGATCCAGGTGGGAGAGAAGGAAGGAACTGTTCACACAGAGGGCAGTGGGACAACGGAGCACCTTCTCCAGAAGGGTGGGAGATGCCCCATCCTGGGGAACATTCCAGGCTGGATTGGGTTTGGAGCCCCCTGACCCAATGGGAGGTGTCCCTGCCCCATCCCTGGAGGTGTCCAAGGGCAGGTTGGATGGTGTTGGAGCCCCTGATCCAGTGGGAAGTGTCCAGGGAGGTGGAACTGGATGGACTTGGAGGTCCCTTCCAACCCAACCCACCCCATCCTGGGATTCTACGGAAGGGAGGACCCTGGGCTGGAGCTTTGGTGCTCCCAGAAGAGCAGCTCGGAGCAGGAGGACCCAGGGATCCTCCAGGTCAACAAAAGCCCTTTGACCCAGCACCTCCCCATCCCGGTCCCGGGCTCCAAGCGTGGGATCTCCATCCCTGGGATGATCCCGGGAACCCTGGAGGGGGGGAGCAATGGCCACCGTGACCCCGTCCCCGTCCCCCTGAACCCCACCCCAGGACCCCCCCCCCCCGGTGCCCTCCTGACCTGGGGGTGAAGGGTGCTCAGGAGAGGATCCACCTGAGCATCCAGGCTGCGGCTCCCGATGGCGACGGAAGCTTCCAGAATCTGGCAGAGGCTCTGTTTGGAGAGACCAGGACGGGGTGAGCCCTGGAGAACCCTCGGATCGGGGAGAGGGACAGAGGGTTGGGGCCACCAGGCACAGCTGGGCACAGGGAGGAACATCTGGGCATGGGGAGGCACAGCTGGGCACAGGGAGGAACATCTGGGCGTGGGGAGGCATAGCTGGATATGGAGAGGAACATCTGGGCATGGAGAGGAACAGCTGGATATTGAGATGAACATTTGGGCATGGAGAGGAACATTTGGGCATGGGGAGGACCATCTGGGTACGGAGTGCGAAGCTGGGCATGGAGAGGAACATCTGTATATGGAGAGGAACATCTGGGCACGTGTTGCACAGCTGGATATGGAGAGGAACATCTGAGCGTGGGGAGGCACAGCTGGATATGGAGAAGAACATCTGGGCACAGGAAGAAACAGCTGGGCATGGAGAGGCACAGCTGGGCACGAGGAGGCACAGCTGGGTATGGAGAGGAACATCTGGGCACAGGAAGAAACAGCTGGGCATGGAGAGGAACATCTGGGCAAGGGGAGGCACAGCTGGGTACGGAGTGCAAAGCTGGGCATGGAGAGAGAGGAACATCTGGGCACGGAGAGGAACAGCTGGATATGGAGAGGCACAGCTGGGCACGGGGAGGCACAGCTGGCCCGGGGTTGGATCCCCAGCCCCTGACCCCTTCGCTCCGCAGGGTTCTCTCACCTTGGAGATGGGAAAGGCTTCCGTGTGCTTCCTGTAGAGGCCCAGGATGCCCGGGATGAGCTTCGGGAGCTGCTCCTCCAGCTTCTCCCCCCGGCATCAGGTGACCCATCGGGCCCAGCGCCTCCACCACGGCCAACCTGAGCTGCAGGGGCAGCCGGGCAGGTGAGCACGGCCACACCTGGACACCCCCCCCACCCCCAGCCCAGCACCGCCCCGGGAGCGCTCCCACAGAACCATGGAATGGCCTGGGTGGGAAAGACCTCAGGGACCACCCATCCCTGTGCCCTTCCCAAACCAGATCCCTCAGCACCTCATCCAACCACCCTCTGGACCGCTCCAGGGATGGGGACTCCACCCCCTCCCTGGGAACCTCTGCCAGGGCCTGGGAAGCCTCTTGGAGAGGGAATTGTTCCTTCTGGAAGGCTCCGAGCAGAGGTAGGGAGAGCATCTCCTCGGGCTTTGCAAGGCAGAGGTGCCAGGGGGGCCCAACAGAGAGGGGGGGACACAGAAGGAATCCCCAATGCCTGGGAATCCCAATCCGGCTCTGGGCACTGGAGATGTTGGAATGAGGCTCAAGGAGGGCTCCCAGCCCAGAAACCAACCCCATCCCGGGCTGAATCCAAAGAGTGGGAGCAGAGGGGAGGGAGGGGGTTCTGCCCCTCTGCTCCGCTCTGGGGAGACCCCACCTGGGGTCCCGGGTCCAGGGCTGGAATCCCCAACGGGAGAAGGAGATGGAGCTGTTGGAGCAGGGCCAGAGGAGGCCCCGGGGATGATCCAAGGGCTGGAGAACCTCTGGTGTGAGGCCAGGCTGGGAGAGTTGGGGGTGTCCAGGCTGGAGAGGAGAAGGCTGTGGGGAGACCTTAGAGCAGCTTAAGGGGCTCCAGGAAAGCTGGGGAGGGGCTCTGGATCAGGGAGTGCAGGGCCAGGACGAGGGGAAGGGTTTTGGGGTGAAAGAGGGGAGATTGAGGTGAGATCTTGGGGAGAAATGTTCTCCTGGGAGGGTGGGGAGGCCCTGGGCCAGGGTGCCCAGAGCTGGGGTGGCTGCCCCATCCCTGGAGGTGTCCAAGGGCAGGTTGGATGGGGCTTGGAGCCCCTGATCCAGTGGGAAGTGTCCCTGCCCCATCCCTGGAGGTGTCCAAGGTTGGGTTGGATGGGGCTTGGAGCCCCTGATCCAGTGGGAGGTGTCTCTGCCCATGGCAGGGCAGTTGGAACTTGGATCATCTTTGAGGTCCCTTCCAACTCAAACCATTCCATGGTTCCACAGTTCTAATTTGCCACCAACCAGAACCCCCAGATTCCATCCCTGGAGATTCCAAAGGCCAGGCTGGATGGGGCCTGGAGCCCCTGATCCAGTGGGAGGTGTCCCACAGCAGGAGGTTGGAACTGGATCATCTTTGAGCTCCCTTCCAACCCAACCCATTCCATGACATTTTGATCCTACAATTGACCCCCAGAAGGCTGTGGAAGGACCTCACCTTGGATTTTCCCACAGGGAGACCCCACAGAGGGAGAAAATTCCCACAGAGGGACCTGGGTGGAGCTGCCAGGCACAAGGAGAAGAGCATCCAACCCTCGGGCCGAGGTGGTGCTCCCTCTCCTTCCATCGAAATCCTTAGGGAACGACACGACGGGGCCTATGTGGGACCCACAGCCCCCTCCCTCCCCACCCTGGAAGGGTCTCCCCGTGTCCCAGTGCCCACCTTGGCCTCCCGGTGCTGCAGCCAAGAGTGGAAGAGCACTTGGAAGGCGCAGAAGATCTCGTTGGAGAAGGTGTCCTTCCTGACCGTGGGGTCCGGAGCCTGGTCCAGGTTGGCCAAGTATTCCTGGATGCTCTCGCTGAAGCGCTGCAGGGCTGAGAGGAGAGGGCAGGGGGTCAGGGAATGATGGAATCAGGGGGTCAGGGAATGGTGGAATTGGGGAATCAGGGGGTCAGGGAACGGTGGAATCGTGGAATCATAGAGTCATGGAGTCATGGAATCATGGAATGATGGAATTAGAACCATAGAATCATAGAATACTCTGCTTGGAAAAGACCTTTGATATCATCGAGTCCAACCAAGGAAGGAGATGGAGCTGTTGGAGCGGGGCCAGAGGAGGCCACGGGGATGATCCAAGGGCTGGAGAACCTCTGGTGTGAGGAGAAGGGAGCGGAGCTGGGAAGGGGCTGGAGAACCAGGGATCTGAGGAGCAGCTGAGGGCCCTGGGGGGGTTCAGCCTGGAGAAGAGGAGGCTTAGGGGAGACCTCAGCCCTGGCCACGACCCCCTGAGAGGAGGGGGGAGCCGGGGGGGGGTTGGTCTCCTCTCCCAGGGGATGGGACCAGAGGAGATGACCTCAAGTGGCCCCAGGGCAGGGGCAGAGTGGACGTGGGGAAAAGTTTCCTCCTGGAAAGGGTTCCCAGGCCCTGGCAGAGGCTCCCAGGGAGGGGGTGGAGTCCCCACCCCTGGAGGGGTCCAAAGGGTGGGGGGATGAGGTGCTGAGGGATCAGCTTTGGGAAGGGCACAGGGATGGGTGCACTCGGTGGTCTCCAAGGTCTTTCCCAACCAGGCCATTCCCGGATTCTGGATGGGGATCAAACACAAAGCCAGGAGCTGCACTGGGCCAGGAGGGAGATTGGCTCTGGATGGAGAGCAGGAAGGGCCGAGAAGTCCCTGCTCTGTTCACGCTCGGACTTTGGCATCAAATCCTTCCCCATCCCTCCTTCCTTCCTTTCCTCATCCCTCCTTCCTTCCCCATCCCTTGTGCTTTCCTCATCTCACCTTCCTTTCCCATTCCTCCTTCCCTTCCCCATTCCTCCCTCCTTCCTTCTCCACCCCTCCTTCCTTCCTTCCCTCCCCATCCCCCTTTCCTTCCCTTCCCCATCCCTCCTTCCTTTCCCCATCCCGCCTTCATTCCCTCCCCATCCCTCTTTCCCCCTCCCCATCCCTCTTTCCCCCTCCCCATCCCTCTTTCCCCCTCCCCATCCCTCTTTCCTTCCCTTCCCCCTCCCTCCCCTTTCCCCCTCCCTCCCCTTTCCCCCTCCCTCCTCCCCTTTCCCCCTCCCTCCCTCCTCCCCTTTCCCCCTCCCTCCCTCCTCCCCTTTCCCCCTCCCTCCCTCCTCCCCTTTCCCCCTCCCTCCCTCCTCCCCTTTCCCCCTCCCTCCCTCCTCCCCTTTCCCCCTCCCTCCCTCCCTTCCCCCTCCCTCCCTCCTCCCCTTTCCCCCTCCCTCCCTCCCTTCCCCCTCCCTCCTTCCTTCCCTTCCCCCTCCCTCCTTCCCTTTCCCCATCCCTCCTTCCTTCCCTTTCCCCATCCCTCCTTCCTTCCCTTTCCCCATCCCTCCTTCCTTCCCTTTCCCCATCCCTCCTTCCTTCCCTTTCCCCATCCCTCCTTCCTTCCCTTTCCCCATCCCTCCTTCCTTCCCTTTCCCCATCCCTCCTTCCTTCCCTTTCCCCATCCCTCCTTCCTTCCCTTTCCCCATCCCTCCTTCCTTCCCTTTCCCCATCCCTCCTTCCTTCCCTTTCCCCATCCCTCCTTCCCCATCCCTCCGGGCCAACTGCCTCCACCTGAGCTGGGAGAGCTCTGGACCATCCACGTCCTCCTTCCCAGCGGAGAGAGCAGTGAAACAGCGCCCAGAACGGGAATGAGCAGGATGGGATCGGAGATGGAGCAGGACGGTGGATCCCAGTGTCCCAGAGCTTCCCTCCCTCCCCAGGCTCCTGCTCCCGGACACCCACAGAAGCTCCACCCGAGCCAGGTCTCCGCCCCCCTCCCCATTCCCTCCTTTTCCAGGGAAAAGCCTCCCGCAGCGCCTCCGCATTCCCGGTGGCTCCGGGGGATCCCGAGGAACCTCACCGTAGCAGAAGACAGACTTCATGTGGTCCTGCTTGGCCATTCCCAGCATGGGCAGCATCGTCCCCAGGATGGAGTTGAGGAAAGGCACCATTCCAAACACTGGGAAGGAAGCAGGAAAGGCTGACTTGGAGCCAAAGCCACGACCTGCCCTGAGGAGACCCCAGAGGAAACCCTGCGGGGGCAGCCAGGGATCAGCAGGCTCCCGGGAAGCCGGGAGATTCCGATGGCACGGAGCTCACAGCTGGGACTGGAAGGCTGGGAGCAGCCAGGATTCCTGCTAAAACCCCCCTTTCCAGTTGGAAACTCAGTCATTCTGGGATAGCTGGAGAGGAGAGTCCAGCAGGGAATTCTGCAAGGCCAGAGCGCTCCGACTCGGAGTCATGGGACGGGTTGGGTGGGAAGGGACTTCCAAGTCCATCCAGTTCCAAACCCTTTCCATAGGCTTGGACAACTCCCACTGGATCAGGGGGCTCCAGGCCGCATCCAACCTGGCCTTGGACACCTCCAGGGATGGGGCAGGGACACCTCCCACTGGATCAGGGGCTCCAAGGCCCATCCAACCTGCCCTTGGACACCTCCAGGGATGGGGCAGGGACACCTCCCACTGGATCAGGGGCTCCAAGCCCCATCCAACCTGCCCTTGGACACCTCCAGGGATGGGGCAGCCACCACTGCTCTGGGCACCCTGGCCCAGGGCCTCCCCACCCTCCCAGCAGAACATTTCTCCCCAAGATCTCACCTCAATCTCCCCTCTTTCACCCCAAAACCCTTCCCCTCGTCCTGGCCCTGCACTCCCTGATCCAGAGCCCCTCCCCAGCTTTCCTGGAGCCCCTTTCCACACTGGAAGCTGCTCTAAGGTCTCCCCATACCCGATGGTGGGACTGGATGGGTTTTAAGGCCCCTTCCAACCCAAACCATTCCATGATTCTACGGCCCCTGGAGGTGTTCTATGACCCCTGGAGCCAGGTCAGATGGGGCTTGGAGCCCCTGATCCAGTGGGAGGTGTCCAAGCCCACAACAGGGCGTTGGAACCAGAAGATCTTTGAGCTCCCTTCCCAACCCAACCCATTCCAGCATTCCACAATCCTGGAAGCTCGCCTGCCCCAGCTCAGACACCGCTCCGGAGCCGTTTGGGTGGAGCCCAAACCATGACCTCCCCCCCCTCCAGCACCCACCTCCCTTTCTCAGCTCTTCCCGACGCCGTTCCCGGCACTCACCGTTGGACACGGAGAGGTCGGCGAAGGTCTGCACGACGTAGTAATGGGGCAGAATTCCCGGCTGGAATTTGGTGAGCACCTCCTCCATCACCTTGTTGACGAAGCGTTGTCCCACGGCCACCAGGACGGCGCTGGCCGCTTCCTGCCATTCCGGGATCACCTCCTGGAGAGGACGGGGAGGAAACCCCATCGCAAGAGGAACGACTTCCCGGAACCTGGCTTTGCCTTCTTCATCCACCCCGTGCCACGTCCAGCCCCAAAGATCCAAAGGGAATTTGGATTCCAACGTGGTCTTTTCCCCTCAAGGCACTGCCCTAACGCCAACCCAACCTCCGGCTCCTTACCAGCAGCTGGGTTTTATCCAGCTGTGTCCAGATGTTGGGCTGGAAGGAAACAACCAACCAGACCATCCGCACCTCTTTGGAAGGAGGATCCTGGGAATTACAGCCCTGGGAGCCTGACCTCGGTACCAGGGAAGGTCCCAGATGGGACCCACCCGAGGGTGCTGAGGGGGGGTCTGGAGAGGAGCTCCCTCAGCTCCCAGTTGAGTGGGGAAGTGCCCCCGGGCTGGAGACTGGGAGATGTTCTCCCCCTTCCCAAGGAGGCTCGGAGGGAGCATCCCGGGAACTCCAGGGCCGTCGGTCCGACCTCGGTGCCAGGGAAGGTCCTGGAGACCAACCCGATCCCCCCCCAGGGCAAGGTCACCCGGGCAAGGGGCGAGGGAAAGGCTGGGAGTGGGACCTGGACTTTGGGAAAGCCTTGGGCACCGCTTCCCACCGCCTTCTGCTGGAGAAACCGAGCAGCTGAGGGCCCTGGGGAGGCCACCCCTGGAATCCCGGGCTCAGCTCTGGGCCCCTCACTCCAAGAAGGCCCTGGAGGGGCTGGAGCGCGTCCGGAGAAGGGAGCGGAGCTGGGAAAGGGCTGGAGAACCAGGGATCTGAGGAGCAGCTGAGGGCCCTGGGGGGGTTCAGCCTGGAGAAGAGGAGGCTGAGGGGAGACCTCAGCCCTGGCCACGACCCCCTGAGAGGAGGGGGGAGCCGGGGGGGGGGTTGGTCTCCTCTCCCAGGGGATGGGACCAGAGGAGATGACCTCAAGTGGCCCCAGGGCAGGGGCAGAGTGGACACTGGGAAAAGTTTCCTCCTGGAAAGGGTTCCCAGGCCCTGGCAGAGGCTCCCAGGGAGGGGGTGGAGTCCCCACCCCTGGAGGGGTCCAAAGGGTGGGGGGATGAGGTGCTGAGGGATCTGGGTTAGTGGACAGGTAGGGTTGGACTCGATGATCTCCAAGGTCTTTTCCAACCAGAGGATTCTATGGTTCCATTCTATGATTCCCAGAGGAACACAGCCCATCCCCTGCTCCCACCACCATCCCATGTCCATCCCAAGGCTCTTCCCTTCCACTCGCGGCGTTTACGGCGACGACGGCATCGGAGCAGCCAGAACCCAACCAGGAAGAGTGGAGAGGACGAACAGAAGCCTTCAGGTCCTACCTTGGACTTGGTCATTTCGTGGGACGCCAGGAAGATGACCACCTTGGCCGTGCTTTTGTCCAAGAGGGAGATGTTGTTCCGCACCACGGTTTCCATCGCCTTGAGGACGATGACACGGTGAGGGAAGGCGAGCTGCAACGGGAGGGACAACACGACCTGAACCTCGGGGGTGTCCCAAGCTGCTCCACACCCAGACAAGGACTGGGAGCCTTCCCACCACCCAGTGGGTGAAGGAACAGGGAATGACTTTGGGCATCACGTGGAAAACACAACCGGTTCCACCTCGTTTCCCACCACAACAGGAGGTTGGAGCCAGGCTGGGGTCAGGCTCTGCTCCCAAGGGACAGGCGATGGGATGAGAGGGAACGGCCTCCAGTTGGGCCAGGGCAGGGTCAGACTGGATCCTGGGGACAATTCCTTGAGGCCAAGGGCTGACAGAGGCTGCCCAGGGCAGGGGGGAAGAGTCCCCATCCCTGGAGGGGTTTGGGAACCCTCTGGATGTGGGGCTTGGGGTTCAGTGGTGGCTTTGGGGCCGAGGGTTGGACTGGATGAGCTGGGAGATCTCCAGTTGGGCCAGGGGAAGGTCAGACTGGATCCTGGGGACAAATTTCTTATGGAAAGAGCGGTGAAGCCCTGGCAGAGGCTGCCCAGGGCAGGGGGGGATTCCCCATCCCTGAAGGGGTTCCAATCCACGCGGATGCGTTGCTGTGGGGGCGTTGGAAGTGCCGGACTCAACGATCCTAAAGGGTCTTCTCCACGATTCCACGATTCCCCAACACTTTGGATCGGGCGCCGGCCAAGCCAAAGGTCTCACATCCCAGCTCCTCCCTCACCGAGAGCAGAGCCAACATTCCCAAGGCACCAGGAACCATTCCTCTCCCCGCTGACGTTCCCGGGATGCAGTGGAAGAGCCTCCTACCTTCTCGTGCTGCCGCAGGTACTCGTCGCAGGAGTTGAGGATCTCCTCCGGCTCCGACTCCCCCAGGTGGCACAAAGCGTTGTAGATCTGCTCCTGGACCAGGGGATCCTTGTCCGTCGTGGCGTCCATCAAGGTCGTGGCGAGCCCTGAGAGAGAGAGGGAAGTTGGGGAGATCCTGCACCCTCGGAACATCGGCTGGAGTCGGAAAAAGAGGAGCCTTGGTGCATCTTCAGCCGCCCTTCCAGGAGCCACGGGCGCAACCAAACCAAGCCCCCCAGGGGCTCCTCCACCCTCATCCCCAGGGGCTCCTCCACCTCAGCCCCAAGGGTCTCCTACACCCACGACCCCCAGGGGCTCCTCCATCCACATCCCCCAAAGACTCCATGGGCTCCTCGTCCCCCCCGGGCTCCTCCATCCTCGTCCCCCAGGGGCTCCTCCACCCTCTTCCCCCAGGGGCTTCTCCATCCTCAGCCCCAAGGGTCTCCTACATCCATGACCCACAGGGCCTCCTCCACCCTCAGCCCCCCAGGGGCTCCATCCTTGTCCCCCAAGGACTCCACCACCCACATCCCCCAGGGGCTCCTCCACCCTCGTCCCCAGGGGTTCCTCCACCCTCAGCCCCCAGGGGCTCCTCCATCCTCCTCTCCAAGGGCTCCTCCACCCACATCCCCCCAGGCTCCTCCACCCTCAGCGCCCCAGGGGCTCCTCCACCCTCAGCGCCCCAGGGGCTCCTCCACCCTCAGCGCCCCAGGGGCTCCTCCACCGGATTTGCCCTCAGCCCCCCCGTCAGCTCTCAGCCAAGGTGAACCTGGCTCTCCGGTTTCTCTCCGGAACGGAGAGGAGGAGGCTTTTAGCACACAGGAGATCTCGGAGCTGGGCTGGGGAGCAGCACCAGGAATGGGCTCCACTACCCAGCCAGGCACCAGCACCACCCGAGGAGCCTGGGGACCTCACACAGTGCTGTGGGACCCATCCAGGACACATCCTCGGGGATGGGGAGGAGCCCTGTGGCCGTGCCCTTGATCCCACCACCAGATGATGCTCTACAAGGGTGAGCACAGAGCCTCTCCCTCACACCCGGTGCCCCGCTCCAAGAGACTCACTGCAGGGCACTCTATTTCTCATCAGGGCCCTTGAGTTAATGAGGTTAATTAGTTTCAGAGCAGCCACCTCCAAGTGCTCAGGAGCCTGTGGAGCTCTGTGGGGCCAACGACACCACGGCCCCTTCTCATGGGATGGGGTGGGTGGGATGGGACCTCAAAGCCCATCCAGTTCCAACCCCCCTGCCACAGGCAGGGACACCTCCCACTGGATCAGGGAGCTCCAAACCCCATCCAACCTGCCCTTGGACACCTCCAGGGATGGGGCAGCCACCCCAGCTCTGGGCACCCTGGCCCAGGGCCTCCCCACCCTCCCAGCAGAACATTTCTCCCCAAGATCTCACCTCAATCTCCCCTCTTTCACCCCAAAACCCTTCCCCTCGTCCTGGCCCTGCACTCCCTGATCCAGAGCCCCTCCCCAGCTTTCCTGGAGCCCCTTTCCACACTGGAAGCTGCTCTAAGGTCTCCCCACAGCCTTCTCCTCTCCAGGCTGGACACCCCCAACTCTCCCAGCCTGGCCTCACACCAGAGGTTCTCCAGCCCTTGGATCATCCCCGGGGCCTCCTCTGGCCCCGCTCCAACAGCTCCAGGTCCTTCCTGTGCTCAGGACCCCAGAGCTGGACCCAGGGCTCCAGATGGGGTCTCACCTGAGCGGAGCAGACGGGCAGAACCCCCTCCCTCACCCTCCTGGTCACATCCTCATCCCAGGATGCACTGGAATCCATCGGCCATCACCAAGGGTGACACCAGGGGGGTGAAACCATCCCACATCCCTCATCCCTTCCCACTGGGGCCAGCGCTTCCAGGCCAGGGGAAGGTCCCTCTTCTCACCTCTGCTTATCCTTAAGTCCCACCCCAAGGCTCATTCCCACCCCGTGGCCGAGAGATTCACCCCCCTTTGGACACCCTCATTCCCCAGGGCTGGCAGCTGTGGAGCCGTTTGTCCCACTAAAGCCCGGGTGACCCGGAATTCCTGCTGAAGGTGATCCCAGCTCCCACCCCAGCCCTTCTGTGCAGCTTAAACCACAGAATGCTTTATTCCCTTACAAATATAAAAGGAGTGAGATCCATCACAAAGCCAGCCGGGGTTTACAGAGCTCTAAGAGCCTGGGATTGCACAATTCGCAGCTGAGCCCAGGCCTGAGATTAATTTCTAGGGCAGGGAATTACGGTGCACGGAGAACATTCCCAAATCCAGCCACCGCGTCTTTCCGGAGCCTGCAGGGGGCACCGGCAGCTTCGCCGTTTGCTCCATTCCAGCTGGACAAGCTGAGCTCCTCCTGGAGCACCAGGTGATCCGGCTTTAGGAGCGAGAGACAATTCCCACCAGGCTCCACCCCAAAAAGCTACGCTGGAGCTGGGCCAAGTGAGCAACCTGGGGTGATCAGAGGGATGGAGAACCCCCAGGACAGGGCTGGAAACCCTGCTCCATCCCAAAAAGCTGTGCTGGAGCTGGGAAGAACGAGCACACCATGGTGACCAGAGGGATGGAGACCCCCCAGGACAGGGCTGAAAACCTAATTCCATCCCAAAAAACTGACCTGGAGCTGGGTGGAATGAGCAACGTGGGGTGTCCAGAGGGATGGAGACCCCCAGGACAGGGCTGGAAGCCCCGGGGCCGCTCCCACCACGCTCCCGTACTCACGTCGTATCCGTGACTCCGTCATGCTCCGTGTCCTCAGCTCCCCCACCAGCAGGAGACAGTCGGCAGCTTCGAGCGTCCCAAACCCGGGGATCCCTGGGGAACCTATTTTTACGCCCTGCTTTTACTTCCAAGGAGAAGACTCTCGGTAGTCCCAATCCGGTGGGAAAGCCGACGTTGGGTGTGGAGAAGGAGCCCTACGGCAGCGGTGGGGAAGGTGGAAAACCGGCTCCTGGCAGGCAGGCGATTCCCTGCCCCAGCTCTGCGGCCGCCGGCTGCGCTTCCATCGGTGCCCGGGGCTGTCCCTAGAGAGCCTGGAGGTGGTGGGACCTCATTCCCACGTTCCGCTCCCTTCCGAGTCGTCCTTGGCCACCTGCGAAGGGATTTTCACATCAGCAAGACGGGCTCTGGAAAAGCAAAGCACCTGGGGTTCGGAAGCCCCACGGATTCGGCTGATGAGATGCTCTAAGTGAGCATCGGCTCTGATGAGATGCTCTGCTCCAAATCCTTGGCCTCAAATTCACCAAAAAGAGTAAGGGAGGGAATTTTCCAGCTCTGGGAATGCCGAGAGCCCCGCACCGGGGCTGCACCGGGCTCTGCAACCCTTCCCAGACCCCTCCGAGGGCGGAATGCCAAGGAAATCCGGTTGGAGGGAATGCCAGGAGCCTTGCGCCAGGGCACCGCTGGGCTCCAATTCCTACTCAGACCCCTCCAAGGGCGGAATTCCAGGGAAATCAGGTCGCAGGGAGAGCTGGGAGCCCTGCACCGGGGCAGTGCTGGGCTGGGCTCCATTCCCAGAGCCTTCCAAGGGCAGAATTCCAGGGAAACCAGGTTGCAAGGAGAGCTGTGAGCCATGCACCGGGGCAGCGCTGGGCTCTGCACCCTTCCCAGACCCCTCCGAGGGTGGAATTCCAGGGAAATCGGGAGGGAGGGAGAGCCGGGAGCCCCGCACCGGGGGCAGAGCTGGGCTCAGCTCCATCTCAAGGTTAGAATTCCAGGGAAACCCGACCGGAGGCCACCCCTCCCCCGCCCCTCCAGCCCTCCCCTCGCCCTTCCCCCCCCCCCCCATTCCTGCCCCTCGCAGCCGCATCCAGGCCGCGGGGGAGGGGCTGGGAGGGCCCCTCCGGCTGGGGAGGGGCAGCATCGCCCCAACACCCCCCCCCAGGCTCTCCCCGCTCCCACCCCGCGCCCGTACCTGGAATTCCACCTGGGGGGGGGGGCCCCCGTGCCTCTTCCGGGTGCAGAAGCCACGCCCCTGCTCTCACCACGCCCCCTCCGTCGGCAACACCGCCTCTCGCCTGGCCACGCCCCCTCCGATTGGGCATGTGCTTTGACCACGCCCCCACCACGCGGGACACGCCCCTTCCCCGGTAACCCCGCCCCCTCCCGTCTGGTCACACCACCTTCTCCAGGCCACGCCCTCTCCACCCGGCATCACCGCAATGGCCACGCCCCTTTCTCTTTGACCACGTCCCCTCCAGCCGGGACACGCCCCCTCTACCTGACGACACCACTGCGGCCACGCCCCCTCAGCTGGCAACGCAGCCACGCCTGGCAGTGCCTGTATGGCCACGCCCCTTTCACCTGGTGATATCACAGTGGCCACGCCCCCGTGTCTGGCCCTGCCCCTTAACTGGCCCCACCCCCTCTGATTGTCGTATCTCTTGACCACGCCCCCTCCAGCCGGGACCAGCTCCCCTCTGCCTGGTGACACCACTTTGGCCACGCCCCTCGACTGGCCACGCCCCCTCGACTGACAGCATCTGCCCAGCAAAGCTACCTGGCCACGCCCCCTCCCTCCCAGTATCATCTCCATGGCCACGCCCCCTCCATCTGGTCATCCTCGTATCCCTTGGCCACGCCCCTTCCAGTCAAGACACGCCCCTCCACCGGACCACTCTTAATGGCCACGCCCCCTCCTGTGGCAGAGCCGCCTTGACCAAGCCCTCTCCCTTGGCCACGCCCCTCCGTCCATCAACGCCCCTCCATATGACCACGCCCCCTCCCGCATGGCCACGCCCCCTCTTGGCGCCCCCTGGTGGTGATGAGCGACAGCGACCCCCAACCGGTGCCTGGGAACGGGGGGATCCCAGCCCTTGGATCGCGGGAATCGGGGGAATCCAAGCCCCTGTGTCCCCTGAATCCCCAATATGGGAGAGGGATCCCAACCCCTGGATCCCAGGAAGAGGGGGGTAGGTATCCTAGCCCCGGGATCCCAGGAATGGGGGGCGGGATCCCAGCCCCTGGGTCTCCAACACTGGAAAGGAGAGAGTCCTTCTCCTGGATCCCCAGGGTGCCCCCACACCGGAGGGGGGATCCCAGCCCTCGGATCCTCCATACGGAGTCGGGGGGTGAGGGAAGGGATCCCATTCCTTGGATCTCTGGTACAAGAAGGGGGGTCCAAGTCCCTGAAACTCCCGCATCTTCTGTGTGGGAAGGGCAATCCAAGCCTCTGGATCCCAGGACAAGGCGTGAGGATCCCAGCCCCCGGATCTCCGGTACAGGAGAGGCAGAAATCTCATGCTCTGGATCCTTGGTACAGGAGGGAGGATCCCAACCCCTGGACCACCTGGCTGCCCAGAATGGGAGGGAGATCCCATTCCCTGGATACTGCTGATCCCCCTGGATCCCCGGTACAGGAGGGGGATCCCAGCTCTTGGATCCCGTGGATCTTCGCCCCAGGGACCACCAGGTTGCCCTGATATGGAAGAGAGGATCCTTGTCCCCTCGATCTCGGGGTGCCCCAGTACAGGAGGGGGGATCCCCTCTCCCCTCGATCCCCGATAGAGGAGGGGGGGATCCCAACTTCCTCCAGCTTCCAGCCTTTGGCTTCCCCAGCTCCCAGGAGCCCCCAAACCCTCCCAAGCAAAACGCAGGAGGGAGAGGAGGGATCTGCAGAGCCCCGGGGGGGCAGGGATTGGGGGGGGGAAATCCCCCCCGGGGACACCCCAGGAGCTGCCAGGGAGATGAGAAACCCCAGAGCAGCAGCTCCTGGAGGGATCTGGGCTGGAATGGGCTGGGGGTGAGCTTGGCCCCCACCCCGAGATGGAAACGCCTGTGTGACCTGAGCTGCACCCAGGGAAGGGCCACCAGGAGGGTGAGGGAGGGGATCCTCCCCCTCTGCTCCGCTCTGGGGAGACCCCACCTGGGGTCCTGGGTCCAGGGCTGGAATCCCCAACGGGAGAAGGAGATGGAGCTGTTGGAGCGGGGCCAGAGGAGGCCCCAGGGATGATCCAAGGGCTGGAGAACCTCTGGTGTGAGGCCAGGCTGGGAGAGTTGGGGGTGTCCAGGCTGGAGAGGAGAAGGCTGTGGGGAGACCTTAGAGCAGCTTCCAGTGTGGAAAGGGGCTCCAGGAAAGCTGGGGAGGGGCTCTGGATCAGGGAGTGCAGGGCCAGGACGAGGGGAAGGGTTTTGGGGTGAAAGAGGGGAGATTGAGGTGAGATCTTGGGGAGAAATGTTCTGCTGGGAGGGTGGGGAGGCCCTGGGCCAGGTTGCCCAGAGCAGTGGTGGCTGCCCCATCCCTGGAGGTGTCCAAGGGCAGGTTGGATGGGGCTTGGAGCCCCTGATCCAGTGGGAGGTGTCCCTGCCCCATCCCTGGAGGTGTCCAAGGGCAGGTTGGATGGGGCTTGGAGCCCCTGATCCAGTGGGAGGTGTCCCTGCCCCATCCCTGGAGGTGTCCAAGGGCAGGTTGGATGGGGCTTGGAGCCCCTGATCCAGTGGGAGGTGTCCCTGCCCCATCCCTGGAGGTGTCCAAGGGCAGGTGGGATGTGGTTGGAGCCCCTGATCCAGTGGGAGGTGTCCCTGCCCCATCCCTGGAGGTGTCCAAGGGCAGGTTGGATGGGGTTGGAGCCCCTGATCCAGTGGGAGGTGTCCCTGCCCATGGCAGAGGGTGGCACTGGATGTTCTTGGAGGTCCCTTCCAGCACAACCCATTCCAGGATTCCATGGTTTTAAAGCCATCTCCAAGGTCTGAAGCTCCTGCAGCCGCCAGCTCAGCTCGGGATCCACTGAAGTTCCTTGGAGATTGACAGAATTCCCACAGGGAAGCGATACCCTTCCCAGCCCGCGCCGCTCCTCAGGCACAGGAGCCCTCGCAGACTTAAAATGCTGGAAGCGATTAAAATGCTGAAAGCAATTTAAGAGGAGCTGATTCCGTCCCCGCTCCTTAACCTCCGATCCCGGCCCCGCAGGGAAGAAGGGCGAGGGCAGCTCGGAGCCAGGAGCGAAGCCGAGGGGCCCGGAGTGCGGGATCAGACCCAGCGGCTGCGAGCGCCCCGGGAACCCCCGGGGTGGTTCCATCCCGAGCTCCGACCCAGCTCCGGGTGCCCCGGCCAAGCCCAGAGGATCCCAGCCCGAACGCTCCCTCCCAGCACTGCCCGAGCTCCGCTCCCCGCGCTCCGAACAGAGACCCCTCAGGGAGCGGCGTCCTCCGGCATTCCCAGCATCCCCGGCCCACCCCTGGGAAGAAGACGGCGGCGCCAGGCAGGAGCGGAGGCAGCGCCCGCCCTGGTCTGAGCTCCGGCCCCGCTCTGAGCTCCAACCCCGCTCCGGGCTCCGGTCCCGCTCCGAGCTCCGACACCGCTCAGGGCTCCAACCCCACTCCTGGCTTCGGCCCTGCTCTGAGCTCCAGCCCCGCTCCAAGCTCCGATCCTGGTCCTGGCTCCAACCCCACTCCTGGCTGAGACCCCGCTCCGGCCCCCTCCGGGCTCCAACCCCGCTGCTGGCTGCGACCCCGCTCCTGGCTCTGGCCCCACTCCAGGCTCCGACACCGCTCCTGGCTCCGGCCCTGCTCCGAGGTCTGACCCCACTCCAAGCTCCAACCCCGCTCTGAGCTGCAACCCTGCTCCTGGCTTCGGCCCTGCTCTGAGCTCCAGCCCCGCTCCAAGCTCCGATCCTGCTCCTGGCTCCAGCCCGGGCTCCGGGCTCCAACCCCACTCCTGGCTGAGACCCCGCTCCGGCCCCCTCCGGGCTCCAACCCCGCTGCTGGCTGCGACCCCGCTCCCGGCTCTGGCCCCACTCCAAACTGCGACCCCGCTCTGAGCTGCAACCCTGCTCCTGGTTCCGGCCCCGTTCTGAGCTGCGACCCCACTCCGGGCTCTGGCCCCGCTCTGAGCTGCGATCCCGCTCCAGGCTCCGACCCTGCTCCTGGCTCTGACCCCGCTCCGAGCTGTGACCCTGGCTCAGGGCTCTGAACCCGCTCTGAGCTACAACCCCGCTCCTGGCTCCAGCCCCACTCCAAGCTCTGACACCGCTCAGGGCTCGACCCCGCTCTGAGCCGCAACCCTGCTCCTGGCTCCGGCCCCCTTCTGAGCTGCGACTCCACTCTGGGCTCTGGCCCCGCTCTGAGCTCCGGCCCCGCTCCAAGCTGCGATCCCGCTCCAGCCTCCGCTCCCGCTCCTGGCTCTGAACCCGCTCCGAGCTCTGACCCTGCTCCGGGCTCTGACCCCGCTCCGAGCTCTGACCCTGCTCAGGGCTCTGACCCCGCTCCGAGCTCTGACCCTGCTCAGGGCTCTGACCCCGCTCCAAGCTCCGCCCCCGCTCCTGGCTCCAATCCCACTCCAAGGTGCGAACCCGCTCTGAGCTGCAACCCTGCTCCTGGCTCCGGCCCTGGCTCTGACATCGCTCCTGGCTCCGGCCACGCTCCGAGCTCCAGCCCCATTCCAGGCTCCAACCCTGCTCTTCCTGTGGGACGAGACCGCACTCTGGGCTCTAGACCCATTCCAGGCTCCGGCCCTATTCCAGGTTCTGGCCCCGCTCTTCCCGTGGGACGAGGCCGCACTCCAGGCTCCAGACCCATTCCAGGCTCCGGCCCTATTCCAGGTTCTGGCCCCGCTCTTCCCGTAGGACGAGGCCACGCTCCGGGTTCCAGACCCATTCCAGGCTCCGGCCCTATTCCAGGTTCTGGCCCCGCTCTTCCCGTGGGACGAGGCCACGCTCTGGGCTCCAGACCCATTCCAGGCTCCGGCCCTATTCCAGGTTCTGGCCCCGCTCTTCCCGTGGGACGAGGCCACGCTCCGGGTTCCAGACCCATTCCAGGCTCCGACCCCGCTCTTCCCATGGGATGAGGCCACGCTCCGGGCTCCGGCCGTGGCGCCGCTCACACTCACACACGGACACAGACGAGCTTTCTTTGAGCCTTTATCCCGAGTACAGAACACCCCTCATCCCCCCCACCCAGGATTCTTCCCATGTGGCTATAAAAACGCCCGGAGCGGCCGGGAAGGCCAGGGTCGAGTCTCTGGAGCAGAGTTCATGCTGAGAGGTCGCTGTTGTCAAACCTCTCCTGGTCGTACACCTCGGCCACCACCTTCCTGCCGGCGAACCAGCGCCCGTTGAGGGCCTGGATGGCCTTGTGAGTCTCTGACGCCATCGAGAACTCCACGAAGATCTTGACGATGATCTCAGCGTCCTCCTCCTCCCCCTGTTTCTCCTGGTAGATGATCACCCTGTTCACCGCCCCGAACTTGCCGCACTCCTCCGTCACCTCGCCCTCCAGGTCGTCGTCGATGTCCTTCGGATCCACCATGTTGCGCAGCACCATCACGGTCGACTGCGGAGAGGGGCAACAAAGGGGAGTCAATGACAACAGAGAGACGCCGAGGGGAAACCCCGCGAAAGTCACGGAGTGCCGGAACGCCGCCGGGTACCCCAGAGCTGGGCACGGCCAGGCCTGGCCCGGGAGGTGCTCAGGACCAGGCTGGATGGGGCTTGGAGACCCTTGATCCAGTGGGAGGTGTCCCTGCCCATGGCAGAGGGTGGGGCTAGGTGGGCTTCGAGGTCCCTTCCAACCCAAACCATCCCAACCCAACCCATGATCCAATGGTCTTTGAGGTCCTTTCCCACCCAAACCATTCCGTACTTCCATGATTCTAACTTGATGTCAACCAGAAGCCCCAGATCCATCCCTGGAGGTGTCCAAGGTTGGGCTGGATGGGCTTGGAGCCCCTGATCCAGTGGGAGGTGTCCCTGCCCCATCCCTGGAGGTGTCCAAGGGCAGGTGGGATGGGGCTTGGAGCCCCTGATCCAGTGGGAGGTGTCCCTGCCCCATCCCTGGAGGTGTCCAAGGGCAGGTTGGATGGGCTTGGAGCCACCTGATCCAGTGGGAGGGGTCCCTGCCCACGGCAGGGGATGGGGCTGAGTGGCTCTGAGCTCCCTTCCAACCCATTCCATGATCTCCCATGGAACCCCAAGCTCTCGGAGACAAACGACCTTGTTTTCTCCCCAAGCACCAGGAGCAGGAACAGCTCTGGGCGCTTCCCCTCAGCCAGGGAAGCCAAGTCCATCTCCTGGGCTTTCCTGGAGCGACCTGGACATCTCTGTGATTTCCCTTGAGCTGTTGCCATCCAGGGTTTTCTGCTTCCCTGTCCCCAGCATCGCTGTTGGGTGGGGTTTGGAACATCTTTCCTCCCCTCCAACTGTAGCACAGGAGCATCAACCAGGTCTTTCACACCTCCAACACCTGAAGGTGCTTCCCTTACGGAGGCTGAGGGGACTCAGGTGTCCCTGAGTGCCTCAAGGTTTCCCTCTCAAGCCCTTCTGGGGATTCAACTGCCCTGGGGAGTTCTGGGGTTTGGGACTGAGCTCCTCTGTTCCCAGAAGGGCTGAGGTTGGAGGCACCTCTGGAGAACCCTGGTCCAAGCTCCCCTGCTCTGGCAAAGTCGTCCAGGAATGTATCCAGGTGGATTTTGAGCATCTCCAGGGATGGAGACTCCGAACTGCCCTGGGCAGCCTCTGCTTTTGTGCACAATTCCCAACTCAGCCACACCATGGAACCATGGAATGGGTTGGGTTGGAAGGGATCTCAAAGCCCATCAAGTCCCAACACCCCTGCCATGGGCAGGGACACCTCCCACTGGATCAGGGGCTCCAACCCCATCCAACCTGCCCTTGGACACCTCCAGGGATGGGGCAGGGACACCTCCCACTGGATCAGGGGCTCCAAACCCCATCCAACCTGCCCTTGGACACCTCCAGAGATGGAGCAGCCACCACTGCCCTGGCCCAGGGTCTCCCCACCCTCCCCGGAGGGGGTGTCTCGGTCTCCCCGCGCCGCGTTCCGCGTGGAGCCGGTGCCGCGCTCACCTCCTGCTTGCGCAGCAGCTTCTGCATCACCATGTGGCGGGCGCTGCTGCCCGAGATGCTCATGTGCTCCTGCTCGCTCAGCATCTCCGGCCGCTCCGACTCCTGGAACACCTCCTCCTCCTCCTTCTCCTTCTTGACCTCCACCAGCCCCAGCGCCGGGGGACTGGCCAGGATGGGGTTCACCACGCCCACCTGGGGAATGGTGACCGGGATGGGCGGGCGGGCGGGCGTCACACCTGGGAGACCACAAAGAACGGCGTTGGCAACGGTCGGGAACGCGCCGGAGGGGGCCACGGGATCCAGACCACCACGGAGCCCGGAAGAGCGTGGAACCCAGAGCACCACAGGTTCTAGATCATCACGGAACCTGGAGCATCGCAGGCTCTAGAGCAGCACAGAACCTGGTGCAGGATGGAATGCAGAGCACCATGGGTTCTAGATCATCGTGGGACCTGGAGCACCACAGGGATGAGATAACAATGTAACCTGGAGCACCACAGGTTCTAGATCATCACAGAACCTGGAGCATGGCAAGTTCTAGAGCAGTACAGAACCTGGTGCAGGATGGAACGCAGAGCACCACAGACCTCAGAGCATCACAGGTTCTAGATCACTGTGGGACCTCAAGCACCACAGGGCCGAGATAACAATGGAACCTGGAGCACCACAGGTTCTAGACCATCATGGAACATCAAGCATCACAGAACCTCAAGTACCCCAGGTTCTACATCATCGTGAAACCTGGAGCATGATGGAACCCAGAGCACCACAGGTTCTAGGTCATTGTGGAACCTGCAGCATCACAAGCTCTAGAGCAGCACAGAACCTGGTGCAGGATGGAATGCAGAGCACCACAAGTTCTAGATCACCACAGAACCTGGAGCATGATGGAACCCAGAGCATCACAGGTTCTAGACCACAGTGGGACCTCAAGCACCACAGGGTGTAGATAACAATGGAACATTTGGCACCACAGGTTCTAGATCATTATGGAACACAGAACAGCAGAAGTTCTAGATCATTGTGGAACCTGGAGCACAATGGAACCTCAAGCACCACAGGTTCTAGATTGTCACAGATCCCAGAGCATCAGAAGTTCCAGATCACTGAACTTGGAGCACCGCAGGTTCCACCCTTTTTTTAAAACCTCTCCAGGGATGGTGACTCCACCCCCTCCTTGGGCAGCTGTTCCAGGTTCCAGATAAGTGTGGAATTTGGAGCACGACTGAACCCGGAGCACCAGAGGTTCTAGACCATTGTGGAACCCAGAGCACAGAAGATTCTAGAAAATAATGGACCCTGGAGCAGCACGAGGTTCTAGATCATCACGGAACCCGGAGCAGCGCAGGGCCCAGAGCACGTGGGACCCAGGGCACCCCAGGGGAAGGGGACATGGAGCCGCTCGCAGCGCGGGACCCCCCCGGGCGCGCCCGTACCTGTGATGACGCCGGGTGCCTGCGCCGCCATCACCGCCTGCGGCAACGCGCCCAAGGGCTGGGCCAGCGTCAGTGCCGGGGACACCAGCCCAGGGGTGGCCAAGGTGCCAAGGACCGCGGCTCCGGCCACCGCCTCCTGCACAAAGGGAACAAGGGGTGAATTCCACGTGAAGCGACCGAGCTGAGGGGGGGCTCAGGGAACCACGGGATGGGTGGGAAGGGACCTCAGAGCCCACCCAGTGCCACCCCAGCCATGGGCAGGGACACCTCCCACTGGGTCAGGGACACCTCCCACTGGATCAGGGGCTCCAAGCCCCATCCAACCTGCCCTTGGACACCTCCAGGGATGGGGCAGCCACCACTGCTCTGGGCACCCCGGCCCAGGGCCTCCCCACCCTCCCAGCAGAACATTTCTCCCCAAGATCTCACCTCAATCTCCCCTCTTTCACCCCAAAACCCTTCCCCTCGTCCTGGCCCTGCACCTCCTGATCAGGAGCCCCTCCCCAGCACTCCCAGAGGCAGGAAACCCTCAGTGAAGGTGAAAAACTCTCAGTGAAACCTCTCTCTGTTCCTCCTCCTCGGGGCAGGGAAAATACACGGAATTGGACCCCCAACACAGGACATCAGGCAATTCCCAGTGGGACAATCCTGTCACCAACCTCTGCCACCTTCCTTTCTACTGGTGGGACCCCAAGGAACCCCTGTCTCCTTGGGGGGGCATCCCTCAGGTGAGGGGGGATTGTCCCGCTCTGCTCTGCCCAGGTGAGGCCCCTCCTTGAGCTCTGGGTGCAGTTTGGGGCACCCAGGGATACAAAAGGATCTCAGGGTGCTGGAGAGCGTCCAGAGGAGGGCACAGAGTGAACGCTCTGGAGGGGAAGGGCCGTGAGGAGGGGCTGAAGGCACTGGGTCTGTTCAGCTGGAGAAGAGGAGGCTGAGGGGAGACCTCAGAGCCGCTTCCTCACCCCAGCGAGGAGGAGGAGCAGGCGTTGAGCTCCTCTCTCTGACCCCAGGAAAGGGCAGGAAGATGCCAGGGGAGGGTTGGGTTGGACACCAGGAGGAGGTTCTTCTCCCAGAGGCTTGTGGAGCCCTGGAGCAGCTCCCCAGGGAAGCAGCCACAGCCTGATCACATCCCAGCAGCATGAGGACCCACCGGGTGGACCCTGGGGTTGTCCTGTGCAGGGACAGGAGTTGGACTCGATGGTCTCTGGGGGTCCCTTCCCACCCAGGGACACCCCTGGCAGCGTTTGCCCAGCGGCACCAACTCCAAACCTCTCTGCCCGTGCCCTGCCATCGCCTTTGCCATTCCCCCAACACCCACAGCACTTCCCCACCCCTCTGTAATCCCAACTCCTGGATCGAGGGTGTCAGAACTCAAACACCATCCGAGAGGAGCAACCAGTGAAATGGAAAAAGACCTCCAGGAAACTGCTGAAAACGCACCTAAAAACACCCCCAGGTCCTACATCATTGCTCCTTTGCTCAGGATTTGGTCACCCAGATCCTTCTCTTCCACGTTCCCGTGAGGTTCCCATAAACCCTGGCACCGGGGAGGAAAGAATTCTAAAGCTGGGAGAGTTGGGGGTGTCCAGGCTGGAGAGGAGAAGGCTGTGGGGAGACCTTAGAGCAGCTTCCAGTGTGGAAAGGGGCTCCAGGAAAGCTGGGGAGGGGCTCTGGATCAGGGAGTGCAGGGCCAGGACGAGGGGAAGGGTTTTGGGGTGAAAGAGGGGAGATTGAGGTGAGATCTTGGGGAGAAATGTTCTGCTGGGAGGGTGGGGAGGCCCTGGGCCAGGGTGCCCAGAGCTGGGGTGGCTGCCCCATCCCTGGAGGTGTCCAAGGGCAGGTTGGATGGGGCTTGGAGCCCCTGATCCAGTGGGAGGTGTCCCTGCCCCATCCCTGGAGGTGTCCAAGGGCAGGTTGGATGGGGCTTGGAGCCCCTGATCCAGTGGGAGGTGTCCCTGCCCCATCCCTGGAAGTCAGGTTCTGCTGCCCAAGGCAGACACGGGATGCCTTTGGAAGGGAATCTGACTCTCCCATCACTGGTCGCTGCATCCAGACAGGGAATTCCCTCCCACCTCCCCCTTGTTTCTGGACACAAAGCTCCGAAAGGCTCTGCCCACCAGAGAACCCTTTCCAGGAGGAAACTTTTCCCCACGTCCACTCTGTCCCTGCCCTGGGGCCACTTGAGGTCATCTCCTCTGGTCCCATCCCCTGGGAGAGGAGACCAACCCCGCCCCCGGCTCCCCCCTCCTCTCAGGGGGTCGTGGCCAGGGCTGAGGTCTCCCCTCAGCCTCCTCTTCTCCAGGCTGAACCCCCCCAGGGCCCTCAGCTGCTCCTCAGAACTCTGGTTCTCCAGCCCTTTCCCAGCTCCGCTCCCTTCTCCGGACACGCTCCAGCCCCTCCAGGGCCTTCTTGGAGTGAGGGGCCCAGAGCTGAGCCCGGGATTCCAGGGGTGGCCTCCCCAGGGATGAGATCCCTTTGCAGCCCCTTCCTGCCCTTGGCCCATGGATCCAGGTTCTCCAGGTCCCTCTCCAGACCCTTCCTACCCTCGGCCCACGGATCCAGGTTCTCCAGGTCCCTCTGCAGCTCTTCCCTTCCTTCACTCAGACCAACCCTTCCACTCAGCTCGGTGCCATCCTCAAACTGTCTAAGGGTGGCCTGGATCCTTCCGTCCAGATCATTGATAAAGATATTGATCAGGACTGGCCCCAGCCCTGAGCCAAGGGGACAACACCCATGATCTGCCTCCAACCGGATTGAGCTCCAAGCAGAGCACCCACCCCCAGCCCCAGTGCCTCACCTGTGCCGTGATCTTGGCCGTGGCGGCGGCCGCAGCGACCGCAGCCGCAGGGGGGAGTCCCCCCGGCGTCGCCGGCGTCAGCAGCGGCATCGGCGGAGTCACCGCTTTGCCCACGCGCAGGTACTGCCCGCCCAGGTCAAAGAGGTTCATGGAGGAGACGGCGTCCTGCGACGACTGAGCCTTCTCGTACTCTGGGGGAGAGGAGGAGCTGTGACCCAGGGGTCCCTCCTGCACCCTCGACCCCTCCGTGTGCAGAACCAGAGAGCAGAGCCCTGACCGTGGGGTTCCTCCTGCATCCACAACCCCTCCATGTGCAGCTCTGGAGAGCGGAGCCGTGACCCAGGGGTTCCTCTTGCACCCTCGACCCCTCCGTGCGCAGCTCCAGAGAGAGGAGCCCTGACCCAGGGGTCCCTCCTGCACCCATGACCCCTCTGTGCACAGCTCTGGAGAGTGGAGCCCTGACCCAGGGGTCCCTCCTGCACCCACAACCCCTCCATGTGCAACTCTAGAGAGCAGAGCTGTGACCGTGGGGTCCCTCCTGCACCCTCGACCCCTCCATGTGCAGCTCCGGAGAACAGAGCCCTGACCCAGGGGTCCCTCCTGCACCCATGACCCCTCCGTGTGCGGCT
The DNA here is from genome assembly GCA_033558185.1 of Dromococcyx pavoninus. Taxonomy (NCBI): domain Eukaryota; kingdom Metazoa; phylum Chordata; class Aves; order Cuculiformes; family Neomorphidae; genus Dromococcyx; species Dromococcyx pavoninus. Next base: position 19,037 of record JAUMJL010000996.1, on the reverse strand, counting down.
CTGAAGAGTGGAGCCCTGACCCAGGGGTCCCTCCTGCTCCCTCAACCCCTCCGTGTGCAGCTCCAGAGAGTGGAGCCCTGACCCAGAGGTCTCTCCTGCACCCGCAACCCTTCCGTGTGCAGCTCCGGCAAGCGGAGCCGTGACCCAGGGGTCCCTCCTGCACCCACAACCTCTCCGTGCGCAGCTCCAGAGAGTGGAGAGCCCTGACTCAGGGGTCCCTCCTGCACCCATGACCCGTCCGTGCGCAGCTCCTGAGAGCGGAGCCCTGACCCAGGAGTCCCTCCTGCACCCATGACCCCTTTGTGTGCAGCCCCGGAGTGCGGAGCCCTGACCCAGGGGTCCCTCTTGCACCCATGACCCCTCCGTGTGCAGCTCTGGAGAGTGGAGCCCTGACCCAGGGGTCCCTCCTGCACCCACAACCCCTCCGTGTGCAGCTCCTGAGAGCGGAGCCGTGACCCAGGGGTCCCTCCTGCACCCGTGACCCTCCGTGTGCAGCTCTGGAGAGTGGAGCCTTGACCCAGGGGTCCCTCCCACACCCGCGACCCCTCCGTGTGCAGCTCCAGAGAGCGGAGCTGTGACCGTGGGGTCCCTCCTGCACCCACAACCCCTCTGTGTACAGGACCCTCTACTTGCTCAGCACCCTCTGTTCACTAAGCACCCTCCAATCGCTCAGCACCCTCTGCTCACTCAGCATCCTCTGGTTGCTCAGCACCCTCTGCTCGCTCCCCACCATCCGATTGCTCAGCACCCTCTGTTCGCTCAGCATCCTCTGACTGCTCAGGAGCCTCTGGTCACTCAGCAGCCTCTGCTCGCTCAGCACCCTCCAATCACTCAGCACCCTCTGGTCACTCAGCATGCTCTGCTCATTCAGCACCCTCTGCTCACTCAGCACCCTCTGATCGCTCAGCACCCTGTGATCACTCAGCACCCTCTGCTCGCTCAGCACCCTGTGATCACTGAGCACCCTCCGATTGCTCAGCACCCTCAGCTTGCTCAGCACCCTCTGCTCGCTCAGCACCCTGTGATCACTCAGCACCCTCCGCTCGCTCAGCACCCTCCGCTCGCTCAGCACCCTCCGCTCGCTCAGCACGCTCCGATCGCTCAGCACCCTCTGCTCGCTCAGCACCCTGTGATCACTCAGCACCCTCCGATCGCTCAGCACCCTGTGATCACTCAGCACCCTCCGATCGCTCAGCACCCTCTGCTCGCTCAGCACCCTGTGATCGCTCAGCACCCTGCCCTGCAGCGGTTCCTACCGATGAAGCCGTAGCCCTTGTGTTTCCCGGTTGTGGGGTCCCGGGCGAGGGTGCAGGATTTGATCTTGCCGAAGGCCTCGAAGACGCTCTTGATGTCGTCGTCCGACAGGTCCTGGTGCACCGAGGCCACGTAGATGCGGTTGAAGGCCCGAGCCTCCTCCGCCAGCTGGTCGATGATCGGCTGCGCCTGCCCGATGTTGCTCGGCCGCCCGACCTGCGCCCGGCACCGAACGGCTCAGGGACCGCCGCGACGGACAGGGGACAGACAGGGGGACAGACAACGGGACAGGGATAGACAGGGACACGGGGACAGACAGGGGGACAGACAGAGGGACAGGGACACGGGGACAGACAGGGACACGGGGACAGACAGGGACACGGGGACAGACAGGGGGACAGACAGAGGGACAGGGACACGGGAACAGACAGGGGGACAGACAGAGGGACAGGGGGACAGACAGGGGAATGGGGACAGACAGGGGGATAGGGACATGGGGACAGACAGGGCCAGACAGCAGGACAGGGCCAGACAGCGGGATGGGGACAGACAGGGGACAGGGACACAGGGACAGACAGGGACACGGGGACAGACAGGGACAGACAGAGGGACAGAGACAGACGGGGGACAGGGACAGACAGGGGGACAGGGACAGACAGGGGACAGATACAGACAGAGGGACAGGGGCCGACAGGGGGACGGGGACAGAGGGACGGGGGACAGGGACAGACAGGGGGACAGGGACAGAGGGACGGGGGACAGGGGGACGAGGGATGGGGACAGTGGGACAGTGGGACGAGGGACAGGGACAGAGGGACAGGGGACAGGACACAGATGGAGGGACAGGGGACAGAGGGACAGAGGACAAGGATGATGGGACAGGGATGGAGAGACAGAGGACACGGACAGAGGGACAGGGGACAGGGACAGAGGGACAGGGACGGAGGGACAGGGACGGAGGGACAGTGGCCAAGGATGCAGCCACCCTTCTCAGACCAACGAACGCCCGGTACAGCTGTAACGAGCCAAGGGCAAGTGCTGACCCGGCTCTGGGATACAACCAGTGCTACGGGGGCATTCTAGAAGGTTCTGAGAGCCGAGACCGACTCCCCGCCGTAACCTCCCCCATTTATGTTCCCTGAGACCGACTTCCAGGAATTGGAAACGACTCTGAGAGCAAAACTATGGAATCATTTGGGTTGGAAGGGACCTCCAAACACATCCAGTGCCACCCCCTGCCATGGGCAGGGACACCTCCCACTGGGTCAGGGGCTCCAAGGCCCATCCAACCTGCCCTTGGACACCTCCAGGGATGGGGCAGGGACACCTCCCACTGGATCAGGGGCTCCAAGCCCCATCCAACCTGCCCTTGGACACCTCCAGGGATGGGGCAGGGACACCTCCCACTGGATCAGGGGCTCCAAGCCCCATCCAACCTGCCCTTGGACACCTCCAGGGATGGGGCAGCCACCACTGCACTGCTCAACCAAAGCCCAAGGCTGCTCATCCCTGGCCCACGCGGCCCCAGACAAGGCAACAGCGTCAAAACACCGGGAATCACCTTGTTTTGTGCCCGTTCTGGGTGTGGAAAACGAAACCAGAACAAATCCCTGGGTCCTGGCAGCTCATTGGGAGCTTCTCCGCAGGGAGAAGGGGACCCAGGGCCAATGGGTACTGAATGGGCTGAACACCAGGGGATGTCAGGGGACAGAGGCAGGTTATCGGGACAGACCAGGTCGATCAGAACAGAACAGGTTGGTCAGGATTGACCAGGTTGATCGGGACAGAATATGTTGGTCAGGATAGACCAGGCTGGTCAGGACAGACCAGGTTGATCAGAATTGACCAGGTCAATCAGAACAGAACAGGTTGGTCAGGATAGAGCAGGTCTATCGAGACAGACCAGGTCGATCAGGACAGAATAGGTTGGTCAGGATAGATCAGGTCAATCGGGAAAGACCAGGTCGATGGGGACAGAACAGATTGGTCAGGATAGACCAGGTTGATCAGGACAAAATATGTTGATCAGGATAGACCAGATTGATCAGGACAGACCAGGTTGATCAGGATTGACCAGGTCAATCAGAACAGACCAGGTTGATCAGGATTGACCAGGTCAATCAGAACAGAACAGGTTGATCAGGACAAACCAGGTCTATCGAGACAGACCAGGCCAACCAGAACGAGGTCATCTCCCAGGTCACGGTGCCGTAGGAAGCATTTCTGCCCATAAACCCCTTTCCTGGCAGCGCAGAGACTCAGGAGCTGCCAGAACCCACCTTTATGTTCCTGCCCCCCAGCATGACGGAATTCATCTGCTCCAGGGCCAGCTGCGCCGCCTCAGGCACCTCGTACTCCACAAAGGCAAAGCCCTAGGACACAAGGACACGACGGTGGAACCACACTGGCCGTGGCAGCGCCAAGCCAGGCTCCCCGTGAACCAAACCTCTGCTCTTGTGGCCCGAGAAGATGTTCCAGCAAAGCTTTTTTTTGGTTAAAGCAGGACATTGAGTGCAGAAGGCTGAGCAGGCTCCTTCTCCTACTGGGAGGATCCTGTGTGGCACCTTCGTGCCACCACCCCACGCACACCTGGTTCTGCTACAGAACCCACAAAGCAAAGAGAACCAGGAGCCACAAAGGTTCATTCTCAGAGTTACAGTGTTGAAGCTGCCTGGTCTGCACCTGGAACCAAGGCTGCTTCTTGGAACCACGGGGTGGTTTGGGTGGGAAGGGACCTCAAAGTCCATCCAGTCCCACCCCCTGTCATGGGCTTGGACACCTCCCACTGGATCAGGGGATCCAACCACATCCAACCTGCCCTTGGACACCTCCAGGGATGGGGCAGGGACACCTCCCACTGGATCACGGGCTCCAACCACATCCAACCTGCCCTTGGACACCTCCAGAGATGGGGCAGGGACACCGCCCACTGGATCAGGGGCTCCAACACCATCCAGCGTGGCCTTGGACACCCCCAGGAATGGGGCAGGGACACCTCCCACTGGATCAGGGGCTCCAACACCATCCAACCTGCCCTTGGACACCTCCAAGGATGGGGCAGCCACCCCAGCTCTGGGCACCCTGGCCCAGGGCCTCCCCACCCTCCCAGGAAAACATTTCTCCCCAAGATCTCACCTCAATCTCCCCTCTTTCACCCCAAAACCCTTCCTCTCGTCCTGGCCCTGCACTCCCTGATCCAGAGCCCCTCCCCAGCTTTCCTGGAGCCCCTTTCCACACTGGAAGCTGCTCTAAGGTCTCCCCAGAACCTTTTGTTCTCCAGGTAGGGCAAGCCCAACCCTCCCAGCGTGTCCTAACGTTAATAAAGATAATAACGAGATGTTCTCCTCCTGGATATGTTCAGGAAGAGAAGCAAAGCCCTGGCTCGAGGGCTGCCAACCAACCTTGTGCTTCATGGTGACGGAGTCCCAGGACATGTCGATGCTTTTGATGGGTCCGAAGGGGGCAAAGGCCTGGCGAATGGTGTCCTCCCCCAGCTCGTAGTAAATGGAGCCCACGTAGACTCGGCACATGATGGCCAGGGCACGCTGCCTCTGCGCTGCCATCTGTAGTGGAAAGAAGAACTGGTTGGTTAGACAAGGGCCAGGACCTCTGTCCCGGGTCCCCCTTCCCTCCCCGGAGCTGCCGCCCAGCTCCTCGCCGCCTGTGCCGGCACTCGCAGCGCTAGGAAGTCTTTTCCTGCTCGATGCACGGAGGCTGCTGGAGCGCAGGAGCCGCTCGGCTCGCTCGGGGGCGGCCTCAGGAGCCTGGACCCGGCCCTGCCGGCAAGGTCCAACCCTCCCCCGGGCCCGATAGTGGCTCCAGCAACGCTTGCAGGAGGAGGAAATAACTTCATTCTGCAGCCCCCCCTTTCCCCCCTTCCTTCCCTCCTCCTCCTCCTCCTCCCGCCGGGACAGCAAGAGATTCCAGCTCCCTCCCCATCCTCCCCGGCAGTACGGGACCGCCGGGAACCGGGTGCCTCCTCCCCGCTCCCTCGCGGATGGCACAACCCCCCCCCCCCCAACCCTCCCGCCCCCAGGACAGGATGAGATCCGGTAGCGGGCCCCGCGCCCGCCGCTCCCTTGGGAACGCCGCGGTCAGGAGCGGTGCCCGTACCCAATCCCTGCCTGCGGACACCGGCACCGAGCGGCCCCCGGCGCCTCCGCCCGCAGCATCCCGGTGCAGAGGCCCCTGCCCTGCCTTGTGCCTGACAACCTGGCTGCAAACCGCCCCAGGATTCCTTCCAGCAGGATCCCTCCTTCCCTGCCTTCCCCCTCGCGGACACCTGCCCGGGGGAAGACGCTGCCTACGGGGGAAGCCCAGCTCTGGCCGCGGGGCCAGCGGAGGCAGCTCCCTACGCATGGGGCCGGGCACGGGGCCTCCCTCCTGTCCTGCCTGGAGCGGGTGGGGAGCAGCGAGGGCTGCGGGGGGTGGACTGTGGCAGGGCAGGCACGGGCAGCGTCTAACCGGGCACCGCGGCAGGGGTGGGGGGCTCCAGCAAGCCCAGCACCGCTGCTCCCATCCAGGCCCTTTCCGAGCGGCCCTGCTTTGGGAACGTCGCAGCGGCCCCGATGAGGCCGGGGCCGCTGCGACTCAGATGGAGAAACAGAAGGGAGAGCGTTTGATCTGCGCAGGAGTGGGGGACACAAAGCGTACCTGCGGGACCCCCCCTTCCCTCACAGCACCTGTGCGAGATCGACATCGACCACGGGAGGAGCCCAACTACCACGGCTCCACCTCCCTTTACCCAATCCAGCAGGGAAACCGCGGGCAGGAACGGTTCTCAGCCCGCACCGCAGCTCCTGTGGGGACCTGACGCTCGCTCCTGGCTGGGTTCAGGTATCTGACAGCTAAAACCAGGCTGTTTTGCAAGGCGACTGGGAGGACTGTGGCTCGGGCACCCAGGGGCAGCGGAGCCGGCGTCCCTTTGTGGGCTCGGGGCCACCACCGTGCCCCACTGGGAGAGCTCCGGGACAGGACACTGCGGCCTGGCACTGGGGACAGGGATTCCTCACCCCTGGAAGGGTCTGTGCCTACACCAGGACCTTCCCTCTTTTCGGTTATCAACACTGGAAAAAAGGGAAATCCACACCTCACCCTGCGGCTGAGATCCTACGGGTGGGGTGGAGCTGAGAGGACTCGGCTACGTCCGCAACGCGCTCGGGGTTCGGATCCACGCTAGGGATCTGAACACACACCTGGGATTCGGATCCACGCTAGGGATCTGGACACACACCTGGGATTCGGATCCATGCTAGGGATCTGGACCCACACCTGGGATTCGGGCCCACAAAGGGCAGAGGTTGAGGTGGACCCTGACACCTACAGCCACAAGAGCACTGCTAGCGGGAGCCGGGAGGAATGACACTGGGGGAACGACACGATGTGCACCTGAGAACTAAGGACACGGCCATGTCAGGACCTCGGGCTGGAATCTCATTGCTTTCACCAGTGTAGATTTCACTGGCCACTGTGCAGATTTTACTAGCCACCGGCCCTTCTCCACCTAAGAATGGAGCTCAAAGCATCTGCAGCCTCCATAAAGGGGGCAGCCAAGAGCTCGGGAGGGCTATTTTCAGGGGAAGCCAGAACAGCACCCAAGAGTGCTCCTTTAATTAAAGGAGGTGATGCAAAACCACCACCACCACCAGCTTCCATGTTGATACATGGCACCAGAACTCGTCCTGCTGAAGTGACAGGGAATGCTGGGCTGGAATATTTGGAAGGATTCAGTAGAGAGGGAGCTTTGATCTCCAGGACGGAGACACTGGAGTAGGAGGTTCGGGCTGCATGTGGCGCCTGCAGGAACTGATGTCAACAGGGAAAGGTGTTGGACATGGGTCTTTCGACATTCCCCACATTCCTGGAGGGCTTTGGGATGAAGGACAGGGATCCCAACTACACTGCTCCATCCCACAGTGAGCGATGCGGAGCAGGATCCTGTGCCGGATCCGTCCCAGCAGTTCCCAGCTCCCTCGACAGGGAGGAACATCAGGACAGGTCTAGGGATTAGATCTTGGGATTCACAGCTCTGCCAACACCCTGGAGGCCAAGGAGAAATTACACATCCCCTGTCACAGGGTCAGGCCCCACGTTTCAGCTGTTCCCAGCTGGGAATAACGAGCCAAGTTATTTTAAAGCACAACTGAGGGAGCTGCACCAGCAAGTGAGCGCCTGCAGTAACCGGAAGCAAAAGTCTCTTGGACAGAAGGGTTTGGAACGCAGCTCTGCCCAATTCCCAGCAAGGTGGGTGCCTTTCTACCCCATCCCAAGCTCACACACCCCTATAAACCTCGTTTCAGGTGCCCTGCTGCCCCCCTGCCGGCTGCGGCAGCGCTAGAGGAGGGCAAAGGGGGGGGGTTTAGGTTCATTTGGAGCGCAGACCCCCGGCTGCGTCGGACACCGGGCAGAGACGCCATTTTCCAGCAAGATGGACAAGTATTTACAACTGAATTTACAAGGGAGCCCTTGCAGGCAGAGAGGAGCTACAGGACCCTTTCTGCCCGGTAGGGAAGAGGAGGGGGTGGCTAACTGGGGGTGATTAAGCTCTTTGTGGCGGCCTCTCAGAAGGCCCACAGGGTTCCCCCTGCGCAGCCCTGCGGCTCCCTCGCTCCCATCCCGCTCTCTCTGGCGCGGACACGCGTTCCCCAAGGCTGGAACGACGCGCGGTCAGGGCCGTGCGCAGGCCTGCAGTGCCCCAGTCCTCCCAGCGCCTCGGCTGCTCCACGGGAATCGCCCCTTTTGCGGTTACCTTGGCAGGCAGTTTTAGGTCGGGACCTCGGAGCTGTAGCATCCCTAGAAAGGCAGCTCCCACAATCTCACGGGTGCGTTCAGAACTGTTGGAAAGCTAACGCTGACTGACTCCAGGACCCCGGCTGCCGGTGTCCCGGCTCTGCCCCCAGCCTAGGGTCTTCCTCGGGGCGGGGGTTTACACTTTGCCTCTGCTTGTGGTGCTCGTCCAAAGCGGGCGGGGATGTGGGAGGGCTGTGCCGGGTGGCGTTAACGCATCGCATCACCACTACCATCCTTCCCCACGCTAGGTAGGCCCTGACTAAAGTGCCCGAGAAGAAGTGAACATGGCTATTGACCGATTGTAAAGGTGAGAGAGGATCTCCAAAGCCCATTGTCACTGCTGCCATCTGAAAGACAGTAAAGACAGAGTTCAGTCTGTTGGAGCTGAGCATACTACGGCTGTTTGTCAAAACTCAAGCAGAGCGGCGGCACAGGGAACCTGCGGGAGAGGCCTCTCCTTCCTTGCCCCTCGCTGCCTGCTCCCAAGGACTTGTCCGACGCCGGGACCCTGCGGATTCCAGGCCCACCCGGCCGGGCTGGGGCGGTGCTGCTGCCTCGGGAAGCAGGGTCTTCTCCCCAGGGGCAACTCAAGGCAATAGGAACCTCTGCAACCGCTGTCGCCGATTCACCCCCAGCCCCTCAGCTACACCGGGCGCTCAGAAACAGGCACAGCCCTGACGGTCGGAGCCACCCAACGCGGCGAGCACGGCCAGGGGGGTCCTCGCTGGAAAAATCCATCAGGGGCTTCCTCGCTCTGAGGGGAAGGCGGTGCTTGAGAAATCGTGGAACGGTTTGGGTTGGAAGGGACCTTAAAGCCCATCCAGTTCCAACCCCCCGCCATGGGCAGGGACACCAGGGATGGCATTTGAGAAATCATGGAATGGTCTGGGTTGGAAGGGACCTTAAAGCCCATCCAGTTCCAACCGCCCCCACCATGGGCAAGGCGACCAGGGATGCGTTCAAGAAATCATGGAATGGTCTGGGTTGGAAAGGACCTTAAAGCCCATCCAGTTCCAATCGCCCCCACCATGGGCAGGGACACCAGGGATGGCATTCGAGAAATCATGGAATGGTCTGGGTTGGAAAGGACCTTAAAGCCCATCCAGTTCCAATCGCCCCCACCATGGGCAGGAAGACCAGGGATGCGTTCAAGAAATCATGGAATGGTCTGGGTTGGAAGGGACCTTAAAGCCCATCCAGTTCCAACCCCCTGCCATGGGCAGGGACACCAGGGATGTGTTCCAGAATCATGGAATTGTCTGGGTTGGAAGGGACCTCAAAGCCCATCCAGTTCCAACCCCCTGCCAGGGATGTGTTCCAGAATCATGGAATGGTTTGGGTGGGAAGAGACCTCCATCCAGTCCCAATCTCCGAAGGGAGGGAGATTTAAATCCCAGCTAAGGGTTCTCCCTGTGCATGGCCATTCCAGCATCAGCAGGAGCAGCCAACGGAACCTCTCTGGAATTGGGAGCGCGCCTGGGTGACTGGGAGTGAAAGGGGCAGTGCTGCCACTAACGGGAGATCCTGGCGGGGAAGAGATGGTGAGAGGATACTGCTGGAAAGGAAACTGGTCCCAGTAACCCCAGACACCATCATAAGGGGAAGCTGGAAGTGAAACCCACAGCGAATTCCTCGGCTCCCGGCATCTCAAGAGGCGCCTGCCCAGCCAACAGGAGAGAAACCCTTCCCCATCTGCTCTTGGAGGAGGGGCTGGGGGCAGCCTGTGCCGGGGAGGGCGGGCTCCGGTCACGCTGCGGGAGCCCCCGGCTCCGGGCCGCAGGGCTGTGCTCTGGTTCTGAGCGCACACAAACTCCACCTCGCTGGGGAGAGCAGGAGAGAGAGAGAGAGAGAGAGAGGGGGGAGCGGCCCGGAGGGGCCCTCACCTGCAGGTTGGTGAGCTGCTGCTGCTGGTGGGCGATGGTTTGCTTCACCAGCACGCTCTTGATGCTCTGCTCCATCGCGTACTTCTTCGCCTGTGGAGGAACGGACTCCGTCACCACGGGGCGCCGCTCGGAGCAGGGAGCGAGGGCCGGGTCCCCCCCACGGCTCCGGCCGCTCGCTCCGGCGCTCCGGCCCTAAGCTCCACGGCGTGGGGGCCCCCGGCTCGCCCGGGGCCGACCCCGCGGCAGCAGGCGCAGTGCCGGGGAAGCGGCCGGCATGCACTACGCGCTCGGCGGGTGCCCCCTGCCCCTCGGAGCCCACCAACCCCCCTTACCTGGGGACGAGGGGCAGGACAGAGCCTCCTTCCAGCCCTCTCTGCTCGGAGAGCATCGGGACAAAGAACATCTACGAACGGGAAGGGGGCTCCGAACCCCCCTGTCCAGTCTTGGGACCGGCACTCCCCCTCAATCCTATCACCTCTGCACTGTCCTACCCGGGAGAAGCCAGGGCTTTGCCCGCTCCAGCTCTCCTGACCTGCGGCCACGAGGCCCATTTGCCTTTTCCTCATCTGGCAGAGCCCGAGCTCCGTGCCAGGGGAACCTAACGCCCACGGGGACGGGGGGGACAAACAGCACAGCCAACCCCTCCGGCACCTGCTTTCCACGGCCGGACGAGTTTGGGAGGTGCCAAGGGAACGGCCGGCTCTAACCCCCGGATGTGAGACGTGCGCTTCGGAAACCTGGAAACGGACAAGGGGATTCACAGCCGTCAGCCACGGAGAAGCCAGAGGAAAGGGGGCCGTGTGAGCCGAACACACAGCCTGGCAGCTTCCACACCACGGGAGGCTGCCTGGAGCAACGCTTCCCCCGCTGCACCACGGGGCACCGAGCCCACGGCTCCCACGTTCCCTGGATGTGTTTCCTCTCCCCTCTTCTCCCAGCTCTGCTCTCCAGGAATCACCCGCTCCCACCAGGAGAGCGGCCAGGAGCCAGCAGAAACCAACCCACCAGGTGGGTGATACAGGACCAAGGGCCAGAGATCGGAGGCGGCCGGAACGCCGGGTTAGAACAGGCTGTGGCTCCCATGGGATGAGACACTCGCTGCACGCTACGGTTCTCGTTACAGCAAGGTGTGGAGGAGAAGAAGAGAAACACCGAGCTGTTTCATCATGTGTTCTCATGGAGACAGCAAAGACCAGCTGGAGCAACCAGAAATCTATCCGTGTGCAGTCACGGCTGCTCCGCGCAGCGACTCTGTTAGAGCTGGAGACGTCGTTCGCTGCAGACTTGGAGGTTTTGGTTTAAATTCAAACCACTTTCCCCAACCCAGCAGCAAATTCCACATCAAGCTCCCAGAAACACCTCTATGAAGCATCAAAAGTCACTCTGGGGCACAAATAGGAGGTTGGGAATTCCCACCGCGTGGCCGTTACCCACGCGTTCTCAGCAGGTGAGGTCCCTTTTACAAAATCAGTAACTGACTTGCATTAAAAAAAAACCAAAACCCAACAAAACGAAAACCTTCAACCCAAGAACTGAGTGTGCAAAGGAGCAAATCCAAACTCCCATCAGGTCCACTCACCTTCTGCAGAGCCTCCTGCTGCTCCGGCGTGAGGGGCGGAAGCCCCAGCTTGGCCGCCGTGCTTTGTCCATTTTCCATCTTGATGGACTCCGTGCCCTGAGGAAACAGAGAAGACCCTGGAAAAGCTGCTCCCACCCAAGGCACCGACTCCTCACCCCAGGAACCCAACGTGTCCGTGTCACAGCAGGCGAGAAACTCTTCCCAAACCTTCCAGCGATCCATGAAAACCCATCGATATCCCAGCACTCCCCAGGGAGAGCCATCCCATGGATGGTGCAAACTGATGAAAGCGTTGGACAAGGGAGAGAGTTCCCTGAGCACAGGATTCTCCTCCAAAAGGTCTCCAGCTCTCCCATGTCGCTCCAGATCCTGCACCACTCCCACACTCAGTACCAGGCACAAACTACCTGCCTGTGCCCAGTCCCAATCCCAACATCCGAGCAGGCTCCGGGGCCACCATGTGGAGTTATTCCTGTCACCAGGAATAACTCCGGGTTTTCCTGTCACCCTGTTTTTGCTGGAAGTGGTTTCACACCCTGCACCCACATGGGATGACCCCACCAAACTGCATCCCCAGACTACGATTCCTTGGCATTCCAAACTGCCAACACGTTATTCCCAGCCAAACCAAGGCTCAGCACTTGGCCTTTTCACAGGAGTCTCACTGGGACAGCGGGAAAAAGGCAAAGGAAGTGTCCTGAAACCAGTGCAGGAGGGAAAAGAGGGACAGGTCCCTTGGCTGGCAAACTGAACCTGACTATTCCCTACAGGAACAGAGCTGTGCCTGGGACACAGACACCATTCCAAATATGAATATAAAACATCCCAGAGTCCTGAGCACAGGAAGGACAGGGAGCTGTTGGGGTGAGTCCAAAGGAGGCCAAGGAGACCATCCGAGGGCTGGAGAACCTCCTGTTCGAGGACAGGTTGGGAGAGTTGGGGGTGTCCAGCCTGGAGAGGAGAAGGCTCCTTAGAGCAGCTTCCAGTAGGGAAAGGGGCTCCAGGAAAGCTGGGGAGGGGCTCTGGATCAGGGAGTGCAGGGCCAGGACGAGGGGAAGGGTTTTGGGGTGAAAGAGGGGAGATTAAGGTGAGATCTTGGGGAGAAATGTTCTCCTGGGAGGGTGGGGAGGCCCTGGGCCAGGGTGCCCAGAGGACTCCTCCTAGGCAGATAAACCCCTGTCAGGACATGCAAGAGAAAGGGCTGTTCCACAGCCTGTGATGGCACTCGCACAGTCACTTTTATTCCCCCATCACACACACATTGGAATCATAGGATCATGGAATGGTTTGGGCTGGAAGGGACCCGAAAGCCCATCCAGTCCCATCCCTTGGGGACTCCAAGCCCCATCCAACCTGGCCTTGGACACCTCCAGGGATGGGGCAGGGACACCTCCCACTGGATCAGGGGCTCCAAGCCCCATCCAACCCGCCCTTGGACACCTCCAGGGATGGGGCAGCCACCACTGCTCTGGGCACCCTGGCCCAGGGCCTCCCCACCCTCACAGGAGAACATTTCTCCTTAAGATCTCATCTCAATCTGCCCTCTTACAGCTCCAAACCATTCCCTGCACTCCCTGACCACCTCACACCCAGACCCACAACACATTCAACACAAGGAGGGGTCAGTTTAACCCCTTCAGGTCTGAGCTTTTGAGGAGGCCCAGTTGCTATGAACCCTTCACCAAGCACCTCATGTGTGAGGGTTGATGCCCTCCAAACCCCTCCAAGCCCAGGCGAAGCTGAGGAGCTTTGGGGCGTCCACCTGCCAGACATGGAGTGCTGGGAACGGCTCCCAAGGGTGGTCCCAGCAAGGGGGAGTTTGTCCCAGGAGCAGCAGTTGGCAACCCCTTCCCTTAGAGCCCCTTCCCTAATGATGGATTCAGAGGATGTGGGAGGGAATCTCCTTTACTCGGGATTTAACCCAGGAGTGAGCGTCTGTAAAACCAAACACAAAAACCACCCCACGAAACAAAACAAAGCCACAGACCCCTTGGAATGGTTGGAATTGGAATGACTGGATTTGTACGTGTCCCAAAAGGCAAATTCCATCCCCAGGATCCCAGTTTGGTGCTGCTGAGTGGCAGTGACAAGGTAAGGAAGGCTGTGGAATGCTGCTCCAGGTCCTTGGCCCTCGCTCCGTGCTCCGCACCTTCCACAAACACGTTACTGGGATGTTGGGATACAAGATTCCTGCAGGAAGTGGTGGATCCCATACATTTTTCAGGAGAGGCAGTGGTAGGATCAGCAGGCAACCAGCACCATGGAATAGCTTGGCAACTCCTTTCTCTTCCTCCAGTCCTGCGTTCAGTGAACCAAAGCACCAAGCACTGCATCGGAGCCACCGGAGGCTACCTGGGTTTTCAGGAATACCTTGGAGCAGGGTGGGATGAATCAAACATTGCAGACCTTCATCCCAAAGGCACCAGACTGGGCACCACACGGAGCCCAAGGGAGGGAGAGCGCCTGGGAAATCCATCTGCACGGCACCGCCTGAGACAATGGCGTGGGATAACGGATCGGGAAACAAGGGCTGAGGAGGAACAGGCAGGAGGAACGACAGAGCCAGTGGAGCTGAGGCAGGACGACAGCGCTGTGAGCTGCAAAAGCAGCATTCCAGGTATCCAAACACAGCCAGACAGGCTGGCACGGGAACAGGGTACAACCGGAACCGCACAACCACCTCCGCACAACGGCCCCGTCCACTGAAACTTCAGCGAGAGACAGGGATGCTCTGCTCGGTCCCAGGACCTGAAAGCTGGGGAGGGGCTCTTGGTCAGGAGTGCAGGGATGAGGGGAAGGGTTTTGGGCTGAAAGTGAGGAGATTGAGATGAGATCTTGGGGAGAAATGTTCTCCTGGGAGGGTGGGGAGGCCCTGGCTCAGGATGCCCAGAGAAGCTGTGGCTGCCCCATCCCTGGAGGTGTCCAAGGGCAGGTTGGATGGGGCTTGGAGTCCCCTGATCCAGTGGGAGGTGTCCCTGCCCCATCCCTGGAGGTGTCCAAGGGCAGGTTGGATGGGGCTTGGAGCCCCTGATCCAGTGGGAGGTGTCCCTGCCCCATCCCTGGAGGTGTCCAAGGGCAGGTTGGATGGGGCTTGGAGCCCCCTGATCCAGTTGGAGGTGTCCCTGCCCCATCCCTGGAGGTGTCCAAGGGCAGGTTGGATGGGGCTTGGAGCCCCCTGACCCACTGGGAGGTGTCGAGAGGTGGAACTGAATGGGTTTTGAGGTCCTTTCCAACCCAAACCATTCCAGGATTCCATGAAACAGCACAGGGGAGGCAAAGGAGCGACGAGTCCCATCCCGTGTCCCACTCGAGACCCGTGGCTCTCCCAGGAGATCAATGACCAATGAACGGTGTCTGACGGCTCAAAGCGTGGCAGAGCAGTGACATCCGGGCAGCATCTGCTGAACGTGAAGGCTTCACCGCTTTGGAACACTCACACCTCACAAGAACCAACTCCATCTCCTCCCAAGCCGCGCTCCATCGGACAAGGAAACACCCTCTGGTTGAATTCCTGCTCCCTCCTGTGTCCATTCCCAGAGCAAAGCCCATCCTGCAGATCCACCTCTGGAAAACTGGCTGAAAGCAAATCCCGAATCCTCCAAACTCCAGACCTGGATTCCTCTTCATCGGGATGGTTCTGTCCTCAATTCCCAAGCTTTTCCAGCCTCTGTGATTCAAAGCACCCCCAGGACAAAGGACACGTCCCAGCTGTTCTGAGGAGACTGCCAAAGCCCTGGATTTCCCTCAGGCCGGTTTCCTGGTCACATCTGATCACGACCAATCTTTCCAGCAGGGAGAGATCTCAGATGGAGGTGCTCGGGCTGAGCTTGGAAAGAAGGAGCTGGGGATCAGGGAAGAGGAGCTCGTGGGATGTGGGACCATCCCAAGGATCATGAGCCCTGACATGTGGGTCCGTTTTTCCAGCACAGGGAGGTAAAACGCACGGCAGCAGAACTCCTGCTGGATTAACACAGGATTCTGGGAGGGCAGAGTCTCCTCATATCCAGCAGGATGAGAGCACGGTGTGTGAAACATCCCACCTGGAGAAACGTGGTTTAACTCCTTGCATGGAGCCAGCCAGAAGGAATCCTCTCTTTTTGATGTTTAACAGCCCCGAAGCTGAAACCAAACAGCTCTGTCCCACAGCAGGGGTGGAACTGGATGGACTTTTGAGGTCCCTTCCAACCCAAACCATTCCATGATCTTCCAGTCACTACCAAAGCGCACAGGGAACACGAGCAGGAGACACTCAGCCAAGCTGGGAATCCCTGTTCCTGGAAGGATCTCAGGCTACAAGCACCGGATACCACCCAGTCTGGGAGAGAGGGAGATAAAGAGCTGCTCCTGTCAGCTCCAGACTCCCTTGGTCTAGCTGATGCCTTTCAATTTCCTCCCTCCAGACATCCATCGGAGGTCCCACAATCCTGGGAGGGTGTGGTGGGAAGGGCCCTGTCGAGATCCCAGAATCCCAGGACTGTGGGGTGGGAAGAGTCCAGCCCCTCCTCCTGTCCCCCACCCGTCAGATATGGATCAGCAGGGATGGGATCCCCTCTCCAAGCGGAACAGACCCATCTCCCTCAGCTGCTCCTCCCAGGAGAGCTGCTAAAACCCTTCCCAGGTCTGCGCCTTCTGCTGGGCTCCCTCCAGTCGTTCCTGGTCTTTTTGGAGCTGGGGAGCCCAGGACTGGACACAGGATCCGGGTGGGACCTCCCTAAGGTGGAGCAGAGCAGGACCCCCCTCATCTGCCCCCCATGCTCCAACACCACCAAACTCCTCGCTCGCCGGATCCGCTCGGCCCCCACACCTGGATCCACAGGGCCCGAAAAGCAACTCAAGCGTTGATTAAATCTGTTTCCAAGAGCCAATCCCAAGCAACACAACATTCCCAAGGTTTAAACATCTCTGGAATTGCTTTAACTCCACCTGCCCAAGGCTCCAGCACTCATTCCCAGCATTAACCTGGTCCTAATTAACTCCCAATTAAGCAAAGATGGGATGGAAACAAAGCCAGCTGTTCATATTTGCTCCTAAATTCCACTCAGGAACATCAGGAAGGACAAATCCCGCAGTGTTCAGAGGGAGCACCTTCAGAATCAGACCCATTCCCGAGAGAAATCCAACACTTCCTAAGGAAACAACGCCGCGGGGAAGCAGGGGATGTGTCCCGGTG
Organism: Dromococcyx pavoninus; assembly: GCA_033558185.1. Taxonomy (NCBI): domain Eukaryota; kingdom Metazoa; phylum Chordata; class Aves; order Cuculiformes; family Neomorphidae; genus Dromococcyx; species Dromococcyx pavoninus. Next base: position 2,362 of record JAUMJL010000996.1, on the reverse strand, counting down.
CTCCCTCCGACAGCGTCGGATGCTCCGGCGCCCCAGCCCCACATTCCAGGCTGCCTTCCCGGAGCCCTCGCACCGAGGAGCTTCCCGTGCCCGTTTCACACAATTCCAGTTCTCCAGACCCAGAAGGCCCAACCCAAGGAAGCACCGGGACTCCCTCTGGAGAAGGAAAACCTGCACGGAAACCAAACGAGGGGGTTCTGCTCCTGACAACACTCACAGGTTGCTTGGAGAGCCTCAAAAACATCCCCAAGGACACAAAGACTCTGGTGGGAATGAATTCCGTCGGGATCCCCGCATGAACAGGGAAAAGGAGCGACAGGAAATACCAAAATAACCAACCTCCACAAGTGCCAAACCTGCTCTGAAAGGTTGAACAGCAGCACAAAGTTAACTCGGGCTGCTGGGAGAGGGAGGAGAGAGGAGAGGGAGCAGCAAGCAGAGGAGGAGGAAAAGGGCCCCCCAGAGAGGATCCAGAAGAGGAGAGGAAAGGCTCTGGAACCGGGCAGAGAAGAGCAGGAAAGGTTAGGAGAGAAGGGGAGGAGAGAAGGCTCGGGAGAGGAGAAGAGGGGGGAAAAGCCCCGGGAGAAGAGGGGAAGAGAGAGAGGAAAAGCTCCGTGACAGGAGGATGGGAGAGAGGAGCAGGGAGAGGAGAGACTCAGGGAGATGAGGAGAGCAGGAAAGGCTCGGGGAAAGGGGAGAAGAAAAACAGGGGCTCCGAGAGAGAAGGAGAAGAGGGGAGTGGAGGCTCTGGAACAGGAGGAAAAAACTCAGGGAGAGGAGAGGGAGAAAAGAGGGGGAAAAAGCCCCGGCAGAGGCGGAGTAGGAGAGGGGGGAAAACGCCCCGGGAGAGGGGGAGAGGAAGAGAGAATCTGGGAGAGGAGAGATTCAGGGAGAGGAAAGGAAGAAAAGAGGGGGGAAAAGCCCCGGGGGAGGGGGAGGCTGGGCCGAACGCTCTCGCAGCACCCGCAGTGCCCTCCCAGGTCTCTCCGAAGCAGCACAAAAGCTCCATATGAAGCAGCGCGGCTCCCGGTGAATCCCATCTCTCCGGGCCCGCAGCCAAACGGCGCCGCCGCCGCTGGCCCCCACAGCCCAGGCCCCGGCCCTCCACCGGGCACACCCTCCCCGAGAACGCCGCGCTCCCTCCGGACCCGGCCCGGCGCCGCTCACCAGGGCGAGGGTGGTCGTGGCCGCCATCTTGTCCTCCCCGCCGGCCGCGCGCGCGGGTCCCGCGGGAGCTCGGAGGCGCGCGCGGGAGAGGGGAGATCTCGCGAGAGTTCGGTGGGAAGGGGAGCGGGGAAATCTCGCGAGAGTTCGGCGGGACGGGGAGTGAGAAGATCTCGCGAGAGTTCGTTGGGAGGACGGAGAGAGCGGAAATCTCGCGAGAGTTTCCCGCGGCGGCTGCGCCGGAAGTCTCGCGAGAACTGCGGGCGGGGCGGGATTGGGGATGGGGATGGGGATGGGGAAGGGGTTGGGTACAGGTACCGGTACCTCAGCACTGACAGTCAAGCCTGATCACATCATTAGGATCGGAATTCCTGCCCCTGTGTTGCAGCTTTGGTGTTCACACCAAAGAGATTCCTTTTGGCAGAGTCTGGAAATAATGGAACCGTGGAATGCTCTGGATGGGAAGGGACCCCAAAGCCCATCGAGTCCCAGTCCCTGCAGGGACACCTCCTACTCGGTCAGGGGCTCCAAGCCCCATCCAACCTGCCCTTGGACACCTCCAGGGATGGGGCAGCCACCCCAGCTCTGGGCACCCTGGCCCAGGGCCTCCCCACCCTCCCAGCAGAACATTTCTCCCCAAGATCTCACCTCAATCTCCCCTCTTTCACCCCAAAACCCTTCCCCTCGTCCTGGCCCTGCACTCCCTGATCCAGAGCCCCTCCCCAGCTTTCCTGGAGCCCCTTTCCACACTGGAAGCTGCTCTAAGGTCTCCCCACAGCCTTCTCCTCTCCAGCCTGGACACCCCCAACTCTCCCAGCCTGGACACCCCCAACTCTCCCAGCCTGGCCTCACACCAGAGGTTCTCCAGCCCTTGGATCATCCCCGGGGCCTCCTCTGGCCCCGCTCCAACAGCTCCATCTCCTTCTCCCGTTGGGGATTCCAGCCCTGGACCCGGGACCCCAGGTGGGGTCTCCCCAGAGCGGAGCAGAGGGGCAGAACCCCCTCCCTCCCCTCTGCTCCCACTCTTTGGATTCAGCCCGGGATGGGGTTGGTTTCTGGGCTGGGAGCGCTCGGGGAGGCTCCTGTGGAGCTTCTCCTCCCCCAGCACCCCAAGTCCTTCTCCTCAGGGCTGATCCCACCCTATTCTCAGCCTGGATCTATCCTGGGGTTGCCCTGAGCCAGGTGCAGGACCTTTGTC